>JAHWFP010025453.1:6426-21923 GCA_023313725.1 Lithobius niger
GTGTCGTCCAGTTAGCCACCGATTCTGCCACCAGTCGCGCTACTTACACCCCAAAAATGAACTGCTCTAACATGCGGACTGAACTATGAAAGGTACGTGTGACACGCGATACGCGGATTTTAAACTTAAAACACTGCATTGACACCAAATAATTAAACTTTAACAACAATGACTTCACACTACGTACCTCTTTGTTCACTCGACGACAAAACAAAGCCTCCGGAGGTTTAATTTCATGAATTTCAAGCAGAAGAACAACCAAGGTACGTGTGTATTGTACTGTATAATACGCTACGGCGTTTTCAATTCTCATTAAAAATGTGTTAAACGATCCTTTGACGTAGCAGTAAATCATCCGAAGACTTCAAGAATAGTCACCATTACCGTAAAATAATGTTCGTTTAGCGCTGCAACACCGGTATATCTAATAATGAAAAGATATCACGTTTTTGTGCATCCCGCTAACACTAATGAATGCTACGATTGGGGTTTTTCGTTTTTCGTGCTTTCAGTTCAGCGCAACGCTTGGACGACGCGTCTAGCATGCTACGTGAAACCAAGCGTTAAGCCTTTACGTATAGGGAGCCTTGATAGAGCACGACCAAAACAACAAATCGGGAGCCATCAAACATCCGTAAGAGAAGCAGGATTCACAGAGAGGCGGTAAATGTTTTTAAAAGCCTGTATCCTGAGGAGGTGCGGCATGTCGGACAAAGTTCTTCAGAGCTTGAGTTGAAAGGCAACTGTCAACCATGATTCTCACTAAAGATTATTAGATGTTTACAGCTGACTAAGGAAAGAAAATGTTCTTTGACTTAACTGCTGGCCAAAACTTTGTTACGTCGTTTTGTGTATCTCCCCTCATGTCAGTGAGATTGTAAGGGTCAGTAAACTTGTTGTGATGGCCTATTGTTGAATCCTTTGCTCTCCATAGTAATTGTAGTGTAAACACTGCTACTTTTACACCAAAAAGTTAAAAAAAAACACTTAGTCGCAACACAACGATTTTAAGCAACAGACTTGTGGAGATAGTAAAATCTATCTTTTGAAAATTAATTCTAGAAATGTAAACAACTGGAATACTTATGAGGTGAAAAACAAATTTGGTCTGTTTCATGTCGTCACCTAATAGAGCAGTGACACGACGCAGTATTAATGTATATAATTCTATGCTGAGGCCTTAATGGGTTAGGTGCAAGGGGCACTGCCGAGAGAAACAGAAGGGCGTCATACGGAAGCCGATGCTGTGAAGAGTGATTTCTTAGACCTAAAACACGTGATTTTTGTTGTTGGAGAAAGCGACGTTATTTTAAGCCTAAGAAATCCGCTCTTCCGTTGTTTTTCCCTCCATTTTTATGCAGTGCACCTTGTAGTTATCCCCTCCAAAACTCATACTTGTGCCAATATGGCAGCAAATGTCACTGTTCTATAGTAAGTAGAAAAACAATATTGGCAATAAAATACTGAAAAAATAAATAAAACATTACCAAGTATACGTAAGCTATGACACATCAATGCAAAACTAAGTGTATGTAACTTTTGGAAATGCAACAAACCGATTCTGTACGTAAAAGTAAATAAAATAGCTTATTTTTAAATGAACAAGACTGTTTTATGCGACATAGCGATAACTATCGCTCCATTTTGATAAATACTTCAGGTACAACAAACCAGTGGTCAAGTAACAACTTGGCAAACCCCAAATCAGCATGTGGTTCTTGGACTTCTACAAAACGAATGACTGTGACAGCATTTGCCAAGAATAATTTCTTAATCAAGAACAAACGTTACAGGTTCGAAGGCGACCAGATGCCGCCCTAGTTCTAACCATACAAACGTATCTAATTACAATGAGGCCTAAACCTTTCTTCCTTTAACATTGGAAATTGAAACGGGAAGTCAGCCATTACATCGGAAGTGCTGCCATTTTGGAAGTGCTGCCATTACATCGTGGTACAGTACATGGTTTTTGGGTGCCATTGAACCATGGTATGGTATATTGACTACTACTACGAATGCCCAATAAAATTTTTTTTTATAAATTCAAATTCAGTAAACCTAAAGGAAAACATAGGCGAGATTATGAAATCCATATCATCGTTTAACATTCTGGAACATTTTTTGATTCTTTTAGTAGTTTTTTAATCATTGGAGCGAAGCGAGGCCGAAGGCCGAGTGGAGCTCCTATTTCAATACACTCAAATACGACCTTTGTGACCGGATCACGAAATAACCACGACATCAATTAAAACCAGATTTTGGACATTGATAGCAGTACACCTAGAGATTTTTTGTAAAAAAGAAAATCCGGAATCGGACTTATTGTTGATGAATAACGAAGGGTGCCAAAAAGGGCCAAACAACAAGATGCCAAGAGCCAAGATGCTAAGAGCCAGGCTGCCAAAAGAGGTCACAGTTTGTTTATGACGTCATGGGTTTTCATGCAAAGGTTATTCTGGCAGGTCGAAGTTTCTTTCTTTCTGATTGGTTGTCCCAATCACACTATGACGTCATGAGCAGTTTGGTTGCGCAACAATCACCGCATTAATTTAAACCATATTTTGGACCTTGATAGCCAAAAAAAAAGTTTATTTTGGCAGGTCAAAGTTTCTTTCTTTCTGATTAGTTTTCCCGATCAAACTATGACCATTGAATCTGATCATCATCATTCATGTTTAAGATTGATCATTAACAAAAGAGGCAATGGCATTTAAGGCATTTACGTTACGAGAAGTGATGTTTCACCTTTAACTCCATACGTTCAACTAACTGCCAACGTTTCCTTAAAGTTAGCATTTCAAAACAATTAGCAAACGAATATTCGAATTACAAGTAGCAAACGAAATTTAAAATAAACGGATCGAAAAAACCTATGGAAGGCCCTATGTCAACATTTTACGTGTCAAACAAAAGTCATCATTGCCTAACACTAATTAACAGCAACATGTGATGATCATGAACTTCATGGTGGTGAGAGCAGGTGTAGTCCACCGATCTTACCCAGTAGCATACAGCATTTATGCAGATTGTGTTCGAAGTGTCGGCCCTCGGCATCAAGGCACATCTGAGCATGTTGTATCAAGGATCGGCGCACGTCAGCCAGGATTTATGGAGTGATTGGTGCACACGCAGGAGTTGTGGTTGGTGTGGCATAGACCACCTGCTTCAGGTAGCCCCACAAATAAAAGTTCAATGGCGTGAGGTCAGGAGAACGGGGTGGCCATGCAACAGGTCCATTGCAGCCAATTCAGCGCCCTGGGAAAACGGCAACCAACCTATCACGGACAATTAAGGCAAAGTGTGTGGAGCTCCATCATATTGAAACCGCATTCTGTTGTAACGTCCTAGAGGAAGATTGTCAATGAAATCAGTGACGACGCTTTGCAGGATCATGTCGAGGAAGCGTTGGCCATTGAGCGTGCCCTCGTAAAAGAAGGGTTCAACTATCTGATTGTTGTAGATCCCGTATCATACATTAATTCTCCATTGCTTCTGGTGTGCTACGGCTCTCAGCCAGTGGGGATTATCGTCAGCCCAGTAATGCAGATTATGACGATTTACAACACCGTCTCTTATGAATTGCGCCTCATCCGTGAAAAGAATATCTGAAATAAATAATGGATTGGCATCATGCATTGTGAGCAGCGAGTTACAGAACAGTGACCTTGTCACATAGTCATTATCTTGAAGGGCCTGATGACAGTGCACATGGTATGGATGGAAATGGTTCCTATGCATGATACGCAGAATAGACTGCTGACTGACTCCAAGTCCTGGGCAATAGCCCTACTGCTGGAGTGAGGGTTCACGTTAACTGCTGCAAGTGCTATTGTGCTTACTTCGTCATTTGTAGCTTCGTTTGGCCGTACTGTCCGCGGCCGTTGGTTGACTGTTCCCGTCTCTTGAAATCGTTTATTATTTTTGATAGTGTCCAAACTGTGGGGTGACATCTATCTGGAAATCTGTCTGCGTACAGTCTAATAGTGGCGTGTAAATTTTCCCGACTTGCCCCGTAGCAAAACACCATATCAACCATTTCTGTCACTGGATACTGTGCCATATTGCTGGTAGCAGGAATTTACCGTAAAGCGGACAGGTATTTCCAAAGTCACACCAAAGTTGAATTGTATTTTCCCTACAGAACCCTTTAAGTTCACTTTTACTTTGCGGATTAGGTAACTTTCAGGAACCTTAATTTCACCTTTTGAAACCTTCAAGGACAAATGAGCTTCAATTACAGCTGGGGGAGGTAAAGGATTTCAACAAGTGACATTCATTTCGATGAATACCCGCTCCCCACAAGGAAATAGTGTACGTACAGGAAACGTTTTTATAAGATCCCTGCAACACGGTATGCCTCCGCACACACAGTTACAGTGTTACAACGTAATGCGAAACGTAGCCTAATATAGATCAATGGTAGTAGGGAAGGGACAGGAGAAACGCTGCAGCAGCGACTCGCAGCAACTATTGACGCTGCCATGGTAACGTGATTTTAGATCTAATTTTCATTTTTTAGGACTAATTTTTTTAACGGCAGTTTTAGTTTCGTAAGTAGCAGATAGGCCTAATGGAGAATTTGGTTCGATCGTAAGCCTATTAATTCATGCAACAATACGACACGACTCTTTTAAACGAAGCTAAAATGTTTTTGTTTTTTATGGCTGCGTTAACACAAATCTTTAGGATTTCAATTCGACGATGAAATGTTATTATTTAATTTAGTTACGTCGATGAAGTTTATTAGCTATAAGGAGGCAACGATGTTTTAATTTGCCATGTTATTTAACTAACTATTGACACTGAATCGAACGTTGTAAACAGTGGTCGTCAATTTCTGGTACCGTTGCGAAGTTGAAAAAAGTGACGGACGGACGGACGGACGGACGGACGGACGAACAAAGTCGTTGCATTAGTCTTCTCAGCCGGTACGGCTGTACAGAAGACTAAAACTAATGTACCGATTCGTTTTGAAATACCATTTATGTTTGAAATGTTCATTCAAAACCTACAGGAGACCCAAGCATCGAAATCGTTGTAAAACGTCAATCAAAGCTCCAAACTAAAGCTCCGAACATTATCGTTAAAAAAGATGTACTTTAAGCTCCGAACATAATCGTGTACTTTAGCGGCACCAGCAAACTTTTTTCACCGTCCCTCTCCCGCAGAAAAATGTACGAAATTTAGATTTTCTCTATTCAGCTTTTTTTCGCCAGTTTATGCTAGTGGTCTTTTCTTGTTTATGTTGCTCCGTCGAAAATCTCAGTTACTCACCAACTGAACAAAGGGTGATGCTTCCCATGGTTCAGCTGCCCCCCCCCCCCCCACCCCCGTGTCTGGCTCTGCCCCTGAACCAAGTGACCCAACTAAAGCAAGCAATGTACATGAGTACAGGACACTCATTTTCAGTTTGTATCGCATATGGCTGCCATAATACTATGACCATTAGGTAGGGCGGCTTCTCTGCTGGACACACCCTAGCCATGTAGAGTGCTATTAACCCTAACTTCTCATTACGATAAATCCTGCCCTACTGGTCCGATTTCCATTCTGCTTTGATAATTTGTTGTTTGGGGATAATCTCTTCAACTTACCAATTGGAACCACTGCTCTATCTCCCTTCTTTCTAGAACTTCCGGTACGAATGACCTTGAAGGTCTCATTCAAAGTCATTCACTCAACTGCTATTAGATGTCCCCGAGCCATTGTCTGTTCGAGTAATGTTTTGCGACCCTACTGATAACCGTTTTGGATTTGCAGAGGGTGTCTCCAGACTTTTGGCTCACCCTGTATATAAAAACAATCAAGGTAAGGAGGGATGAGCCTTGTATAACTTACAGTTCAACTTTGGAAGATTTTAGCTTTAATTTAAATATGTTGCAAGCCTCGAACTCAACTCGATACTCGACTAAACTCGACTCAAAATGAAATTATTGGGCTCGCATTCCATATAGTGTACTGTTAGTAAAATTTCACTAATGAAGACTAAAGTTAACATTCTTCCCGCTATTTTGCTATCTAAGGCTGATTTTATCCATAGAAAAATTATTTTGTTTCCATACCAATAATCAGCAACACAACTGGCTCCTGTGCAGAATAATGAACAAATTGAATCAGTTTTTTGTTACTTTGTTATTGTCTTGTGCCGGAGTTGTTGGGACATAACACCCAAAGAATAAAGGCTTAAAGACAGACCACATTTTGTAAACATATACTTTAAGGGCTGTTTGCATACTGATGCAGAGGATTTTACAAATGAGTCAAATAAAACTGACAAGCAGATAGTTTCCAGAGTTCTTCTTACCTCAGCATTATATACTAAATTAGACCCGCTATACGGTTTTTAGCATTGCGTATTAAATTAGTTCACTATCACCCTCATGACAATTAGCATCCAACAGTACTTCACGACTTAGTTCTTGACTTAATTCCTTAAAGTTGGGTGTCAGGAAAAAATTCTACCATGGATCCGCGGATTGTAGTTTACATTGTTACTGTTGGGATCTGTCATTTCTGAACAGACGCAGAGTTGGAAGTTACGTACTAGACAACGAAAACTAATGCAAGTATGATGATAGGCAATTAACAGTTCTAGTACACTGACTAATCGTAACCATTTGTCGGCTGCTTACCTCGTTGTTAACTGCAGCTAGCCGATGGACGATGCTTGACCTTGAAACGGCTGCAGCGTTAGGCCTATCACGCGGTGTTGGCCATTGGGTTCTGCCACTGTCGCTGCTTTCTCTTCGACCAAATTCTCACGGTAGGAAAGGCTCCTTGCCTTTATTCCTTCTTGATCGTCACTGTAATGAAGGCTACTTTCGGCGATTGCAATTGCTGGCGTCATTCGTCATGTTGACTGCGCTAGTAGACCAACACGTCCTTCATCACACGCTGTCAGTAAGCAACTGGGAATGGCTATTGGCCAAACGTGCAGTGCACCACGTAAAACCTGGTGGTTCACTTCCAACAGTTCCACCACTCGTGGTTCACTTCTCATTTGGGGAAGCCACGGCAAGGGAGTATCTCCTCTTCATAACTGGTTTTTTTGAGTAGCTTGCTTAACTGTCCTGTGACCACTAAGTTCTCTCGGTTCTACCAATAACAAGTCCGTTAACTCTTCTGTACTTTGCCCTGTAAGAGGCTTTGTGAATAAATCTGATTTATTCAACTCTGTCGGTATATACTACACAACTATCTGCTTGCCTTTCACTGTGGCTCTGACAATGTGATATCTGATTTCTATGTGTCGTGATTTACTGTGCTGAACAGGGTCACTGGCACACGTTACAGCTGCTTGGTTGTCGCACCAAATAGTTGTGGCTCCTTCGACCAGGTCCTGGTCTCCTACTTCTGTTAGTAGACATCGTGTCCATAGCACCTCTCTGGTACAGAGGGCCAGTGCCACGTATTCAGCTTCCACTGTGTATGTTGCTATGCATGTCTGCTTCTTTGATGCCCACATGACTGGACATCCTCCTATTAGCAGGCAACTGGACCTCGACTTTCTATCGTCAGAATCTCCTTCCCAATCAGAATCAGCGTAGGCTTCTAGGTGATTCTGCGTCCTATCCTGCCAAAGTTGGCAGTGAGCTGTTCCCTTCAAGTACCATAGGGTATTTAAAAATCGTTTCATTGTCAAGAATATATAATAAAGACGGTATTTTAAATTGACAAGTTGATGTTATGTATGATGTTACAGGCTAAGCTGAACAAGTTCAGTTTAAAGGAGAAATGTGTTCAGTATGGATAATCAAAAGTAATCTCCTAATCAAGACTAAGTAAAGGTGGTATTTTAGAGTGATGTTGTAGATGACATTAAACGTTGTGTAGGAAAAAACCTTTCCTCCAACATAAATATAATTTCCAACTGAACTAATATAAAACAATTGCAGGTTACCTTTTATGCAAGAACTTCATTCTGTCCCACCTTGCACGATGCCAGAAGAAGAAAAGAAATGTTAACTGCAGTTCTTGATGATCTAAACGAAGTGAATTTGTTTGATACCAAGTATGTTTCGTGTCCAAGACAATGCCTCTCTTACTGGTATTTTTACGAAGAAATAATAAAGAATACAGACAGATACAAAGATGTTTTTGAGTTTGAAATTTATTATCCTGATAATCGAATTTATGTTACACGGGAAGAAGCAGATTATACCTTTCTGAACCTTCTGGCTGATATTGGAGGAACCATAGGGTTCTACTTTGGGTTGGGAATCTTGCAAATGTGTGAAGAGCCTGCGGCTTTATTATCAAAGTCAGTTTATGGACAAACAAGCACAAAATTAAAAAAAAAAGAGTTTTTATTGACTTCAAATTTGCATGACGTTTAATCCATTAAGTGATCACTTAATGAGAACTATTCTTGACTTTATCTTTTCATTTAGAAATCACCATGATAACCATGTAAAACAAATCCATGGTGATTTCATTCAGTGAGGCAAAGGCCCGTTCCATTTCGAAGAAGCTCGAGGATAATTCGAGAGCCCTCCAAACAGGAAATTGTTCCACACAGAATATCGTTGCTAATTCTCGTTATGTAGAAAACCACATAAATTCTTCTTTATTTTATATTTTATATCAGCTATGTGGTCTACCGGACAAATATAGATATTATTGGTTATTTTCCTAATTTTATTTGTTGTAATTACAACGTTATTATTGTATTATCGTGTGAATTGTGTGGATATCATTAAGCAACGTGTGACTTAGGGGATTTGCATGTATTGATTAACGGATTGGTGATTTGCATTTGTCCATTGTTGGATGATTTGAAGCTTTCAGTTTGCTGGGTTTACGATTTGCTGAACAGCATCTTTTCTTGTGTCATAAATAGTACAGAATTTATTTATTTCAGGTGAGCTAAGATTATTAAGTTTTTTGTTAAGGACAAATTGAAGAATGGTACAAAATATTCTTGTCAGATTGCATGTCATAGCCAATCTTTTTACCTTCATTTTCGAATAGGAGCATATACTTTAGTATTTAGTTGGTGTGTACGTTGCGAATTTTGTAGGGTCATTGCTAAAAATACCAAGTTGTAAGTATGATGTGTTTCAAATTTAGTACGATGTACATGAGCATTACATCACTGTCGAACGTTCGTTGATAATAACAGGTCGTTGGTTACGTTAGCCCCATTGTCGACAAATGTTTGGTGTGTAGTTTGTAAATTGGCCTAATGTAATTTGTTTGTACTTCCTGGAATGCAAGACACATACTTGATTGCATTCCTCAGTTAACTCGAGTCTCCTGTCTACAGATATATTGTCAATAGGCAACGCTATATTTTGACTGCAGAGTCACAGACTAGAGAATTATGTTAAAGTGGTTGGTGGGTAATGAAGAAAAGCATCTGAGCTCGGTTTTCAGCTTTAGTTCAGGAAATGAATGCGAAAAAAGCATGTTTGAAGAGATAGAACGAAAAGTAATACATTACACTAATTACATAAGTAAAAGTTATTTCCCGATAATATTATTAAGAGATTTGTACGAAATTGCTGGGCAAATTAATTGAAGTTTGTAATTTTTGCCAGTGTTATTATGAACCCAAATTTTCTAACATTTCTGTATGGAGGGGTAAATACCAACAATTTTCTTAAAGAAAATATTTATGGAAATCCGCATGTTTAATTCTTAGTACTTCTTTATTGCAATTTGATACATTCGTCATACGAACGTCATTACAGCTTACCAAAAGGGTTACATTATGGCTATCTTTTGTCACAAAAATTTGAATTTTTAGCATAAGTTGCGCACTGCTTCTAAAAACAATATTAAGACTTTAGTCTAAATATTATTGTTGTAAAAAAAGCAACAATAGCAACTACTTAAAATGCTTCAGAACTTTGTTTAACTTGGGTTTGATAAAAAAGTCTTTGTAGCGATTCGTTGTAATATCTTTTTCTGCATGTGGAAGTAGTAATACTAACGAATCAGTCTAACTTTTTGCAGCTATTAATGTAAGTTCAACCCAAAAAATTGTAAGGGAACGTATTGTAATTGCATGCAAAGGTGCTATGAAAAGGAAAATTGGAAATAAGCCAACAGCGAAAAACATACACTAGAAATAACGTAGTTCAGTAAGCCACCTTTATGCTCTTACGTTTCGTCGGAGTGGCATGACCCGGATTCGTACCGGCTACCCAGTTCGCCCCCAGATCACTTGTACAGCGCCACTGAACCCGTTATTAAAGTCAGTGGAGGATGTGGCCATGGCGACTAAGGCGCTATGCAAGTGATCTGGGGGCGAACTGGGTAACCGGTTCGAATCCGGGTCATGCCACTCCGACGAAATGTAAGAGCATAAAGGTGGCTTACTGAACTACGTTATTTCTAGTGTATGTTTTTCGCTGTTGGTTTATTTCCAATTTTCCTTAGTATTATATCCAGCGATTTATGTCTTTTTATCTATTTATTTAGGTGCTATGATGCATACATCAACTCATATTTATGGGAATACACTGCAACTTTGGTGTGGTTCAGCTTTGAAAGTAGTATTTTGTATGTGCCTAATTACATTTTAACTACAATGTGGTTCAGGCATTTGTTTATTTCTGTCATTTTACAGCTATATTTTACGTGTGTTACTTTGTACTAGTCATTATGTGAACGCGTGAATGCAGCTCACCTTTGTGTAGTGCATCTGTCATGTGGTCTTATTAATTTTATCGTGAGTCATTCAAGGTGTCATAATACATGTGAATATATATATACTGCAACTGTATGTGGTTCAGCTATCAGATAGTCTTATTTCACGTGTTGTGAGCAGTTGTCTTAATGTTTGTGAATAGACATCATGTATATGTGGTGCAGCTTTGAAGTAGTCTTATTATGTGGCGAGAGTTATTAAGGTCATCATTATGTGGAGAAAAAAGCTGTAGCTGTCAGTTTATCAGGTGTCAGGTTATTACTGTCAGGTACAGCTGTTAGGTTGTCCTACCTTGTTTTATGCTGTGAAGACTGTCGTAATTATTACTGTATGTACGACATATTACATTAGATATATTTTACAGAAATAAACTGCATCCATACGTAAAGTGAGTTATTAAAGTATCCACGCTGTGTGTGTATACTTCATCCATATTTGATGAGGTTATTAAAATAAATTTTTTATGTGCAAATGTCTGGCACTATGGTGGGGCACATATTAAGACGTGAAAATGCGTGGCGAATCCACTAAACAAATTTGGTGCTGCAACTAGGTTATAAAAAGAGTGTATGAAGCATGCGTAGTACATACCGACTGTACAATGTGTCCTCATAGTTCATGTTTACACGGAACTGTCCATATCACGTCTGTAGGGAATATAACCTGTCTGAAAAATGAAAAAAGTCAATGTTTAATAAAAATAGGCAATACTGGGACGGGGGTGGCATCCCTGGGGCATTCTTGGATATCTCTGTCACACTCGCCTAAATGGGTCACATGGATTTCTTTCCCCAAAATGAAAAAAAAAATATTACTCTGTTTTTATTTTTTCCTTTAATTATCACCGAAAAAGGAAAAAAAACAAGATTAATTAATTTTTGTTGTTTTATGAAGCAAACAGTTTCCATTCGGTGTTGCTATATGTAGTAGTAATGTGTACCGTACTTTCCTGTTCTGCTATCACGTTGTAAGCTGCACTTTACTACAGCCACTATGGTAGGGACATGAATATCCAAGAATCCCATATCCCTGCTCTTTTTTTTACATTTTTTTCGTAGTGCTATTATTCTCTGTAGTTTCTTTGTGTTTTTTAACATTATTACAGTCACACAAACATCAATGTTTGTCTGATTTTATCACTTTATGATTGTAACATAAATATTCAGTCTGGCGCAGCCCACGTTTTATAAATGAGACCCAAACAATCCAGTTATGATGGCACAAAACTAACATATTTCGATATTTAAACGTTCATATTTCGCTTTCTTATGGTGTTCTTGTTTAATGGGGTTTCGTTTCTGCTTCCTGCTTCCTTTATTACCGATATCCTATTTTACTCCGTCAGGATTGTCGAGAATATTGGTTAGTGTCGGCAAGCGTTCACAAGATACTGACGCTGTCACTGCTCACTGTCACTTGCCTAATTTCCGCATGACATTGCGCGTCAGTTGGGCGATAAGTCTGTCCTCCTGTCAATTTTTGCAGGAGGTACAGATGTATGACAAGATTTAGATTAGGGGTTTGAATAACATCTCTGTAATGTGTGGTGCAGTGCCAACCCGGACCA
Source organism: Lithobius niger (assembly GCA_023313725.1). Classification (NCBI taxonomy): domain Eukaryota; kingdom Metazoa; phylum Arthropoda; class Chilopoda; order Lithobiomorpha; family Lithobiidae; genus Lithobius; species Lithobius niger. The sequence goes on from JAHWFP010025453.1 coordinate 18,648, forward strand.
CTGCACTGTGACTGAGGTTGGCGCTAATGACCAAGTTGTCGACGCGCCATTAAGCCTCAATCCCCCCCCCCCCTAATTTAGAGCTTGCTGGTGGCTGTAGGATTTGTGTGGTTCGGTTCGGGACAACGCGTTGGTTTTGTAAGATTGTGATGGAGATTCATATTTTAGGGAAGCTCTCGGTTGATGATAGATGAGTGGATCTAACGAAAAACAGTAGTGGCATTCTCTAATTTTTTAAAAGTTGATTTCTGGGGTTTTGCTTGTGAACTTTTCATTGGCCTCTTTTATTTCAAACTTTGAGAACTCCTTTGTATTTAATAAAAAAAACCTCTATCCAATTTAGGAAGTGTTACAGTCTTCAAACTTCTGCATCTAACTTCTGTCCAGACTAATGTAGTTGTGGCTAATTCGGAATCATTGAGAAATCCCGTTATAGGTGAAAGAAATATATTTATTGTCTGTGGATTGGCATTGCAGTTTCTGCATAAAGCTGCAGTAGCGAACCGTAGTCTCTAATGGTTGCCAATGCAGTTCGTACATTAAACTGCCATTTCAAAGTGAATATCGGTCATTGTTGTAGATTTTTTTTAGCTTAGCTTCTAAACAATTTTAGATGATAAGCAGTGTCTTACAAGTGGCATTTAGTGGGTTGTAATAGAATTAGGGTGTATACAATCTTGATCAGCTTTCCAGAATAAATTTGTTCAGCTTGATAAAGGTGATGGCGAGACAGACACCAGTGTAGCCTAAACGGTAAGCAAAACCATTGAAAGAATTGGCACATCTATTTTAGTATAGTTAGTTTCTTTTGTATAGATTCCTTTCCAGTTCCACGACTAGCTTTTTTCAATGCGGTTGCAAGGGTAATTGTAGGGCGCGCAAAAACTTGACCAATATTGTGTTCAAGGTTGTGGTCTATTTTGTAGACGTTTTATGAAAAATGCGGGGTCTTTGCAATGAATTTTGGACCCCCTTGCTTGCTGGATGGGGTGTTTCTGCATCCTTTGCACCAACCCTTAATCGTGGCACTATTCGTCTCTTTCTCAATCAAGTTACTAACTACAGTAACTTCATTTAAAAACTCCAGTTTGGTTAAAACTGCATTTCAATCTCCAACAGCACTTGAAGACTTTAGTTTGACTCAGAAACTGCAGTTACAATCTAAAAGAACTATAACTAAAGAGAGCAATTATATTAAACAGCAATTCCAGTCAAAAAACTGCAGTGTTCTATTAACCTCTGCAACTTCACCCCATACCCCATTGCTTCTTCCGTATAGTTTCTTTGATCCTAGAAAACTATCATCCTCCGTATAGTTTTGTCACCATTTCACAGAGAAAAAAAATATTTTTACGTTCACCTAAGTTTGACTGCATGTTAAACCACGTAACACAGGAAAAGCACGTTCAATTTAATGGACAGAAAATACATTTCGTAATTAAATTTACCGTGGTAGCAGTAGAGAATGCCCAGTAAGACTGGACGAAAGCTTCTGTGTTTTGTTTTATCTGTTTTTTGCTGTGATTGGGCTTGAGTTTTAATTTCATAATTTCACAGTGAGTGTGGTTATTGACATTTCAGTAATGTAGTTAAATCAATTTACACGAATTGCAGTAAATCAAATTGGAGTAAAGGTAAACACAATAATTCAGTGAAAATAATACGTTGAAAACAGGTAAGATTCGGTTAGGCATTTATTATGAAATTATATTTTATTAAGATGACCTGGACTTGAACCAACAATCTCCGGATTACTGCATAAATTCGGTTTAATGTTTACCAATTAAAAGCTTTCCGATTCTTACTAGCCTATTTTTACTGAATGTTTTTCAGTGTTGTGCTGTTTTATAATAATAAAGTTTGTTGCAAACGCAACCGGGGTGGCAAGGACCTGGTGGTCGCTAACTGCCATCCGATGTTAAAACTAAAATAAGAATTTACAAAAGGTTAAGTGTTTAAAAGTATACGATGAAAACGCTGGCTCGGCTGCAAAGGAAGGTTGATGGAATTGGGCTGGGTTCACGAATGCTTTATCATGTTGGGTAGACCTGCCAGGAACACAATGGTCACCGATGGCATCGCCAAATGTGAGGGACAAATGGAGGGGTGGGGGAAGCCGGGTTTTCTTTCCCTTGACTCCTGGAGTAATTTAATTGTTTGTGTTCAACAAGTTATTCACTTTTGAACCTTACTGGACATTTTGGAAGTAAGAGAAACGTTAACTAAGAATATCAAACTGTTACACCTGTTATCACAACAAGACCAAAAAATTCTTCATGAAAGCGAATTTGTTTCACAAGAAGCCTGGTAGTCTGTAATCCATCGTGATCAGAAGACCTTTAAAACTAAATTTGTATTTCATGTTGCTAAAAGTTTCGACTCAACAAAAGAAAAATCCTATCGTCGTGACTGCCAATTTTTCACTTTTGGCTCAACTTAAAATTGTTTACCATTAAAACTGTTCGTGAATGTGGTAATGAGGAAACCTCTTATCAAACCATTCCTTAAACTAATCTCCCATTTATTTGTTTAAGAATAGTAATATTCGTACTTTAGTTTATTGCTTTACTGTTACACCTACACGCTCGTAAACCTAACTGGTTAATATGTTTTTTTTCGGGCGTAGTTCAGGCCAGACCACCAAATTAACACTGGCGATAGCCAGTGTTAGTAAGGGTCGACCTAGGACCTCTGTGTTAAACTCTCAACTTTGAGAGCTTATAACTCCGTCAAAAGTAAACATCTTTAAACCAAATTTGGAATCTAGCCTTGACTAGTAAAGGCCTGTCTGCAGTCCAAAAATTGTGAAATTCGGTCCAGCCAAACCCGAGATGCAGACGGGGGCCAAATAGACAACTTCTTGTTCAGCTTCTTCTTGTTGTTGTTGTTCTGGGGATAATTTCGTCTGTCCTCTCTACAGGTCAAACCATTTGTCCTATAAAGCTGGTTCTTAGCTCATTTTACAGGTATTGCTCTGTAGATGTGCCCTTTTCATAAAGCCTTTGAAGATTAAAGGATTTGTTTCTATTGTTACCATTGGCGATAGCCAGATTAGTAAGGGTCAGCCTAGGGTCTCTTGTGTTAAACAATCAGCTTTGACCGTCAACTGCACTGTTTTACAGTTTAGCTGCAATTCTAAAAGTAACACGAATTAATAAACAAAAACGGAACGTTAAATGTTTAGAGTAAGGATCTAAAAGTCAAAACCTAGAAGGAACACGGACAAGCTTTGACAGTCAGGGTCTAGATGTAAAATTTTGTCAGTAAGAGGCTGGA
>JAHWFP010025454.1:0-28547 GCA_023313725.1 Lithobius niger
TGCTTAGTTTTTGGATAAATGTTAAGGATTTCCAATTAAAAAAAAAATGAACATTTTTGAATGGCCCTACCATCATACAAAAAAAAATTTTGCAACTTGCGTAAGTCTTAAAATAATTTAACATAAAAATCTGTGTTGCCAAAGTCAAAGAGAATTGGCTTATTAGAAAGCCAATTTCTCACTTTTCAAACAAAGCACACTGGAAACATGATTTCATAGCGCTTCAATCTGGTGGCACTTTCCAAATTCACATTTTCTCCGGAGTGTTGCAACATTGGGTAGCCAAGCAACCTAGCTTGTCATCTACCTTGCTTTGCTTGTGAGGTTTAATCCCAGAACCAAATATTTGCACTGACATGCCATTGAAACACTTTTTTCTTATGTTTAAATTAGCGGACAAGCGAAAGAAAATAGACGAGATTTGCCTTGGAGATTTTTTGGTGTTTGTGCGAAGAGTTGCCACGTCACCCAAAGTGCAAAGGCTGCTAGCTAGCAGAAAGTGGACCAAATTACTGCTTAGTATTGCAGGCCAGAGCCCAGATAGTCTCTTACCGATGGTGTTGAATCTACGCACACGTCTATTAGCAATGCATTTGGTAGGCGTAATTCTTGCGTCTGTCGATCCAAACACTGACCAAGAGCACGCTGAAGAGGTATGGATATTTACAGTTAAGCAGGGACCAGAAATTGATATGTTGATTTGTTTTTGCTAGAAGGCTGATATAGTACTGATATTTAGTTCATTATTCTAAAATATTACTTGCGCATGCAAATGCTGATGTTTCTTATTACTTTGCATATGATGATGTCAACATTGTTGTGATAGCACCATGTTCACTTGCACCATAACCCTTTTGAGCCTAAGACAATATATCATCCTACGATAAACAAGTCAAAAGGGCCGGACGAATGATATATCGTTCGTTCAGTTCTGAGCCGTGTTTAAAAGAAAATCGAATTGCGTACATCGAAGATTTAATTCTGATTGAATTAAGTATTTTGGAACGTACATTTTCGGTTAATTTACTTTCATCTCTTTGTTTATTACCTTAATTGATGTTTTTGTTGGGATCATCGCCAAAATTGATGTGTAATTGCTTTTGTTTGCTGAAAATAGCTTAATGAAAATAGCCCTTGTTTAAACAATCATATCTCCGTAACAACACGACGTACAGCTGCCATCTTGGTTGCGTCCGAGAGAGGGGATTCGCAGTTTTTTGGCCCCCGAAAATATCGTCAATTCCTCCGTCACTGCCTGTATTCCTCGAATGAAATGTGCCGTTTCAACGTCCTTTGTTCAAACTCGTCGGTATCGCGAGCACTGATTGGTTTGCTCGTGGCACATGACCCTTTGGCCATTCACTAGTGACATCACAAGACGCGAGTCAAGGTCGCATCCATTGGCGCCAGCAGGCGCGCATAGTTTGCGGGCAGCTGGTTATGATGGCGGCCTACGGAAAATTGGGAGTGAGCTTTCAACGATTGTGAGTATTGAGGAAATCAAGCAAATTTAAACTACTTTTACAGTAATATAACATAAAAAAATTATTTCGGAAGTAGTAACAGGCGTTATGATGGAAGAATATCCAGTGGATGCTATCATCCCGAGTACTGCAAATTGAAATTTTCGTTATCGTTTTTACGTAGTCGAACTTCAGGATTTTGTTTAATGATGAAAACGTATGACAATGTTTCCAATTATATTTCTGCTCAATAATTTCCAATATAATTATTACGTCTGCAATTTTTTATACTCTTAGACTGTTTAGTTTTTTTATTACAATTTATTTTCGTGAGGCATGCAAGTTGTTCATGGCGGCCATGTTTTGGCCATAGGCTTTCTAAGCAAAAGTTGTAAAAAAATGGTGTAGGCCTAAAAGGGATAAATAGACGTAAGCTATATTTTGTTTTATGTAACGTAAATCGCCTAGTAAACGCCCATGGCTTCTAAAATTAATTCTATAAGAAACGGAAGTGTGCGTTAAAAAGCTATGATTCAATTTTTGTATCTTACTACTGTCCAAGGAGGGTTTTTAGACCCAATTCCACTGGGAAAAGTTGATCATAACCCATCTCTCCATCCATTATCTGGGTTAAGTCTAGCTTTTATTTTATAATAGTTTAGTATATTTCTTATTTAGCATATTATACTAAAATTTAGGGATCGACCGAGTCCGGCGAGATCCGGATCCGGCAGGCATATATATTGAGCCGGATACCGTTTGCAACACAACTGAAACATGTCCCCCGTAAACATGTTGTATGCCTCAGTAAAATAAATCGTAGTAAAATAACTAAGCAATCTACAGGTATGAAAAATTGCAGATGCAATAATTACAGTGTAAATTATTGCACAAAAATATACTTGGGATAATCGTATTAGGTTTTCATAACTAAAAAAAAAAGTTGAAGTTCGACTACGTAAATGTGCTTACGAAAATATTCACCTTCCGTTGCAGTACATGGGAGACCCTGAAACCAAGTTGAAACGATCGTCCTCTGGTTATTCTTCCATTACAGCGTTGTTTACGGCTTCCGAAATCCTTTTTTTAAGTTTTTAATACCTTAGAAGTAGTTTAAAATTGTTTTATTTCCTAATTTATATTCCCTATCGTTGTAAGCAATCCGTTTACGGCCGCCATCACGTCCCCACTCCCAGCCGGCTGTCCGCCAAGAGACGCGAACCTGCTAGTTCCAATGGCTGTGACCTTGACTCGCTTCGCTTGACGTCACTTATGACTGGCCCCGTCGCGATGAGTGATGACGCGCTATACACGTGCCAATCGGGGAATCCCAGCTTTCCAACGCGACCAAGATGGCGGCCGTTCGTTGCGTTGTTTTGTTACGACAGCCTGAACCAGGGGCTAGTTTTAGTAAACAAAAGCAATTTCACGAAAATTTTGACAAAACGGCCATCAACTACATCAGTTGAGGTAATTAAAAGATGATATTAAATTAAATAAATCCAAAATATGCGTGCCAAAGTACCTAATTCAGTAGGAATTACACCTCTGTTGTAGGCAATGGCGGTTTTTCCTTCCAAACAGGACTATGAATCCAGGATGCGTCGGGAGTTTTAGAAACGGTTTTGAAGCGACGATAAATCGTGGTTTGGACGCCAAGGGGTTAAATTCGAAAAGTAAGACGGTTTAATGACGGCATCAAAAACTAGCAAGAAATAGACGCATGCTAAACCAAAGATGACTTCCATGTTGCAAGAGTCGAGACAGTTTTGTTCATAAAATGAAAAAAAATACAGCTTTTTTATGTTGGTTTCGTTCCTTTTTTTTTGTTTCGGTCTTTGTTATACTCTGCGCAATATAAAACTGAACGAAAGTAATTTTAAGCTGTAAATAAAAGACCTGTTGTGATTTTGATGTTTTTTTAATGCAACCAAAATTCAATAATTTTAATCTAAAATAAATGCATGGACCACATACTGGTTTCACAAACATGGCAAAATATTGCAAATTATTTTTCGAAATGAAGCAGTAGGCTAATCAATGAGAAATCCTTCAACTAGAAAAATGTTTTCTGACTGATTAACCTAATAAAGTGCTTTGTTTGACTGATTAAAAAAACTTAGCAACATTGCAGAAACAGTTCCGTAACCTACATGCAACTATACTACTGGTACTGATAATAGCGTAAGACTTCGACGTGTTTAATGTAAGAAAATAATGTGAAATAAAGCGAAAGCGAAAACTAACACAATAGCTGCAACTTATAAGGGGGAAAAAATAAACAGCTTTTTTCGTTTTTGTGTGTGAATTAACCGGTATCCGGTAACGGTCCGGCCCCGGCACCTAGATCCGGAACCGATCCGGCACTGACATCAAATTATCCAGAACCGACCCGGATCCGGCAAAACGGTATCCGGTCGATCTCTATACTAAATATATGATCATCGTGGCTGAGTTGTGAGAGAGCTCAGCCTGGTTGCTGGAGGTTTGCGGATCTGGTCGAACCTCTGGGAAGGGGATCTTGGCAAAGTCCCCGCCAGGACTGCTGGCCATGGTAGAGTGAGAGGTTACCATGCTCTTTCAGCGCCTATGGGAACTATTCTGGAAAATTCTGGACAATCTTTAGTCCCCTACGATAATTGGAGGCTTCCCGGATTGAATCCCCGGGATGGCACCTCCCTTTACCAGGTATTTCCTCTTCTCTAAAAGTCTGGTAAAGTTCAAAATTGAACTGGTTCAGCCATACAAGCATTCAGTTGCTTCGGCTGACATAAGGTTCAAAGAAATTTACTTAAAAAAAAAAAGATTGTCCCTCATTGAAATGGCAATATAATTTACAGTTTAAACTAACCTTATTGTGAAATTATTACGGTCGTTCGTGATGTTTTGGTGGACGCAGGCTAAATTACCAATAGACTTAAGAACTTGCATCTATTCCAGCAACCCCCAACCAGCTCTGAACGAATGTAGTCTGGATGCAAGTTCCTGACACTGCTGATCATTTAGTCCCATTAAAAATCGGCATTTTACGTTAAGGTTTCATGTTTAGAGGTAAAATTCTCAACTCACTCAACTGTTTTTGATGAACGTCGGCGAATTTTCAATCCAAATTGTGGATCTTCTTCAGGCAAAAAAAAAAAAATTTACACTATTTACACAACATCAGGAACACACACTTGGACTACATCTAAGCTTCTTCAACCCTGCAATGTTCGTTTGGTTTTTGAAGTTTTATTGCTTTATTGCCCCTGTTATGATTGGGCCGGTTGTGGTGCTTCGTGCTGCTATGGGCTATGGTTTTGTGGGTGACGAGAAGGAGAGCCTTGATTTGGCTGAAGGCACCTTTAGTTAGGTTGCATAGTGGTGGATTTTGTGTGGCTATTGCGAGTGATTAGAGTGCGAGCCTTGGATACAATTTCTTTTCGAAAAATAAAATTTCGTTATTATCGAAATCGGGCTTATGTCCGGTGTCAACGTGGTGTACTGCCAAACCATCATTTAAATCAAACTGTTGAACAGCAGCTTTGTGTTTGGAATTTCTTATTTTGACTAAGTGTTTTGTGTGCCCCATGTAGTCCCACCAAACTTCACCTTGCTACCAAAATATCGCTTGAAGGTTTGTTCTGTAATAATTTCGTAATAAATTAGTTTGAACTATGAATTGTGTTGCAATTTGGAGGAGTGACGTTTTAATTAACTAAATTTGTAAATAAATGAGAATAAAGGCATTGAATTTTCGCTAGACTGAATCCAGATCACGCATGCCAATGAACGACTTCTCCGTGATTACAAACAATATCTTGTGAAGTGCGTTGGATTAAATGTTGATTTCGTTAAATTTATGAAGCTTTTACAGTAGTGCTGCAAAAGAAACCAAGATTTAAAGGATAAAACGTTGATTTCGTTAAACATTTGTAGCTTTTAGTCAATTTTTGGTTAAACGTGACGATTTTCAAGGAACGTTAACCAAACTACTACGCGATTTCTGAGCTGAAGGTATTTTTGGGGCTGGGCATTAGCTAAGCCAGGGCGTTTAATGGCGATTTACGGCATTGCGTTTACTCGTAGATGCGTTTAAAAAATGATAATTCTATTCTACCAGAGAACTTGTTCTGGCAGGAGAATCAAAATTCTCTGAGTAGAATCCGAAGAAACTGTTACAATGTGGGTTGTCCCTCTTGCAATCTGTATCTTTTATGTTACCTGCATACAATTAACTCTTAATTTATACAATTTTACGTCACTTCTGGTTGCTTTCTTTCTCTGCCTCACGCGCTCCAACACCACTGTCTCTTGCAGCTGGCATGTTGTAAACCATCTCCGCCAGGAAGACGGGACGGGACGGGGAGGGGGGGGGGGCTTGTTAGTAACAGTTTCGTCTGATTCTACTCAAGAGAACTTTGATTATCCTGCGAGAACGAGTCTTTGGAAGAATCAACATTTCTTACTACCTGCAAATACTTACTTCAGTAATTATGCTTAAAATCATCATTTTACGCTATCACTGCTCATTTATCAACTAAAAAACTCCCTTTTTTTAGCTTGTATCCAAACTTTCTCTCCTCTCCCGCCAGGGGCGCTGCTACTCCTAACTAGGAGGGCGCCATCTTGTTTGTTCCCCTCATCACATTTTGAGCACGTTGTTAGGGTAGGACGTGTTTGGCATCGCTGCCTTTGTTTTCTTGTTTGGAAGCAAAGTTATCAACTTTTCTGGGCAGAATTATGACCACGATAGAAGAATCAAACGATCTATTACGTGGGAGACTCAATTCGAAGAAATTTGATGCGTGTAGCTGCAAGAAACAGTCAAGAGATTTTCACCCTCTTTGCCGTGAGTGCAAGCCCTGAAACTTCGTCACCAAAGTATGTGAACTGTGCGATTTGCATCATCGTTCAACTAAATGGAGGACAGTTTGCATACGTGAAAGAAATCGGATCAGAAAGCAGATCAAAGGGCCAGGGCAGCAACGGCAGGTTTGGTTGATGACGAAACGGCTGCAGCTTGTCAACCGGAGGGAGAAAATAAGATGGCGTCAACAAACGAAAATGACTTTGCTGAAGTTCACGAAAGTGTGGTGGTGTGGGATGATGCAAAGTTGTTTGATGATGGAGTAGGACAGGTGCCGTTCTCAATTGAAGAGTTGCTGGCGTTGATGCAGACCACAGCCAACGTAATTTTTGATGCGAAAGCCACTTGTGTGGAGCAACGAATTACAAAAAAAAAAAAAAAAAAAAGTACGGCGCCCTAATGGCTGATATGCTTCACATGTTGCAACCATTGTTAGCCAAAGAAGAAGAAAAATCATTGGATATTAGGAACCGATGTGTCTGTTGTGACGGACATCAAGTCGTGTCTGCGATGCAGTCGCCAGCTATGCAGGCGCCGTGCGTCAGGAGGCGCCACGTGTCGGAGATGTTATGACTGCGTCTAGATCAAGTCCGGCGGCTGTAGTGAAGAGCTCGGCGAAGAAAGGAAAATCGCGGGTCAGGAAATGACAGTACTCAAATGGCCGCTCCCGGTGTGGGAAATAGCGGTTCGTATGAGCACTTCAGCGAAAAATCACGCAAAACTGTAGGAGTAGTAAAGTCCAGTGAGGACAAATTTACGAAACTACTGGACATAATGAGTTTGTTATGGCGTCAAACACCATAAGAGCGTGAGCGTTAATTTTTAAAAAGAGTACCATTTAAAAAAAAAAAAAAAAAAAAAAACCCCACCTGTATCGTTCCTGCCGTAAATCTCCGAGAAAAGGAGTAGGTTAGAGGAACGATAGCACTAGTAAATAGCTATCTCTTCCCAGCCGTAAATCACCGAGAAAAGGTGTAGGTCGTAGGAACGAGAACGCTGGTAAATAGCTATATCGTCCCTGCCGTAAATCTCCGAGAAAAGGAGTAGGTAATAGGAACGAAAACACTAGTGAATGGTTTTCTCTTCCCAGCCGTGAATCACCGGGAAAAGGTGTAGGTCTTGGGATGGAGACCAAGATGTATGCGTCTGGCGCCGGACTGTAGGTTGAATGGGACACACCCTCGCGTCAAAAGTGTCGGGTCGTGTCGCCATGGTGTCGTGTCGTGTCGCCATCGTGTCGTCATCGTGTCGTGTCGTGTCGCCATCGTGTCGTGTCGTGTCGCCATCGTGTCGTGTCATGTCGCCATGGTGTCGCGTCATGTCGCCATCGTGTCGTGTCGTGTCGCCTGTGCAAACATCATTCTTGTTGCCAGTGGTATGAGGTTAGTAAAATGGGGCTTTAGGAAGGTTCCCCCCCCCCCCTTTGCCTTCGACTATCTTCTCTTCCTTGGGTCCGTAGGTTGAGTGGGGGGTGAAAATATGCCCCTTTGGGGAATTGGCCGCTATATGCGGTCGCACGGGGCCACTATGCCCAATTTTTCACCCCCCCCCCGTTTGCCGTGGAACCAGGGCATTGTTAGCGGCATGTGCAGGGGATTATAGTTCAAAACTTGGGTCTGTTGCACACCTGTCATGTTCTAAGCCTCTGCCACCGCATGATCCGAAGAAGACACACATGGTTCTTACTACCTGCAAATACTGATGCATACACATATGTTTTTCAAATCGGTCGGAAAATGCGCCCCGAATAAGAAGGGTTTCGGACCGACAAGGAAGCCGAATACGTAACTGAACTGTGTAGTATCGAGTTGGATTCGGTTCTCAAGACACCCCTCGTTCATTTAAACTCCTACTCAGCAATTGAAGAGGACGAGGTCATGTTGAGAGCAAGCTAGGGCTTATTGAGGAGGGCTTCAAGTAGGGCTTATTACTCGGCATCAGCTCCAGCTTTGAAGGCGATGGCATTGGTCAACCCGGAGCTAATTGAAAATAAAACAATTAGGGAATGGATGCATCTTCTTAAACGAGCGTATTCATTCCACAAAGATAGTTAAGTTGGCAATGCCGTCTACTCATGAACAATGTCTTTCCTCGAATCTGCAACTGGGTTCCCGGCGGATGTAGTGGGCAAGTTGAGACTGTTGCCAGTTCAGGGTTCTGGAGACTTGCTTAATGGACAGTTACTTGTATTGGCCCCAGAACTCAAAGAAAAGGTTCGACCTGCCCAAACATTGGTCACCACGAACCATGGTAGCTATCGAAGCAAGCCTATGTATGTAAAGATCCAACACCCAGCATCCGGACATTGGAATGATCCATATGGGGGAAAGAGTAGCAGCAAAAAGCCAGCGGACAAGTCAAAGGATCGTTCGCCCTTTCGTGACCATCCCCCCTCCTTGTCACGCGGGAAAGGACCAGACAGTACCAGCGTGGCCGAGGATCGTGCCGGGGAAGAGGTAAAAGACCTCCACGTCAGTGACTGGCCATGGTCAGGGCGTCCCCCCCCCCATGCACCGTCAGGTGTGGGGGGGGGGGGTTGCCAGACATCTTGGACATTGGAAGATGATTGCGTCGGACCCCTTCGTCATCCGAGCTCTGGAGGAGGGATACACACCGCTATTTGTCACCAGGCTTGTAACTAGAGACTGGCTGGTAGGACGTTCCGAAATCCCAGAACTTATCAAGGGAGTCAATTTGCTGGTTGTGAAGGGGGCAGTACAGGTTTTTGGAGGCCAGCAAGGGCGAGGCCGAACGGAAGGAGGATCCCGAGTTCTTTCAATCTTCGGAAACTCAAGCAACACCTCGCAAAGGAACATTTCCAGATGGAATCGATCGAATCAGTTCGAGACTCACTCCAGCACGAAGAGTATACCATTTCTATCGACCTCGAGGATGCGTATCTGCACGTTCCCCTCAATCCCCTCGACATCTGTTCCGCCTTGTGGCGGGGGGAAAATCGTCCCAATGGAAATCTCTTCCCTTCGGCTTAGCGACGGCTCCATACGTGTTTACCCGGATGCGGAAACCTGTGCTTGCATACCGCACCTACATCACATCAAAGCTCACGCCTATTTGGAAGATTGGCTGGTTCGAAACAAGGACGGTTTTCTTTTGACCCAGCAGTGGGAAATGTGCAGCTCCTGGGTTTTCACATTTGGGTCTTGGTATAAACCTCAAGAAGTCCAGACCAGTTCCAAGCACTTGTTTTGTGTTCCTGGGTGCAATGTTCAACACTGTAAAAATGGTGGTAAAACCAACACTGGAGAGGTTTGTCAGGACGAGAACGTCGGTGAAGACATTCGTCAGAAGGACCAAGGTAACGGCGAGGGAGTTGGCATCGCTCATTGGACTCTTGGACTCCAATGCCAGACTTGTACCCTTAGGCCACTGGCGGCCACTGGTTCAGAAGACAGCGGGGCAGCCGCGGAACAGTTGGGGGGACATCATTCCGCTACGAGACCTCCCGAGGCAGAGCTGGTCGTGGTGGACGGCGAAGGGAAACCTTCAAGTTGGAGTGCCCATTCACGAGCCCGTTCCGGAGTTGCTCCTATTTTTAGACGCCGCCCTGTCAGGTGGGGGTGCTCACCTTGCCGGGGAAACTGCATCAGGCATTTGGAGCGAAGAAGAGAAGGTCCTGCACGTCAACGTCCTGGAGCTCAGAGCAGTTCGGAGAGCCCTCCTTGCCTGGAAGCTAAGGCTGAGGGGTCAAGCAATGGGCATCACCACGGCTGTTGCGTATGTGAAGAAAGGTGCAGGCGCACATTCGAAATATCTTATGGAAGAAGCCTTCAGCCTGTTTGAGATCTGCATGCGGTACGAAATCTCGCCGGTTCCTCGCCACATAGCAGGAAGTCTCAACGTGTGGGCGGAAGAGTTGTCCCGGGGTTCACAGGTGCTGTCTACGGAATGGATGTTGGACCCTCAGGGTTGGAAGCCCTGTTTCGTCAGAGGGGAACCCCGTAGGTGGATCTGTTTGCACTACAACAATCAGCTCTTTTGTTTTGTGTCCCCGTTCCCGGATGGAGGGCCTGGGCAACGGACACACTGTCAATCAGCTGGGAAGGTCTAAATGCGTACCTTCTGTGGAAAATGATCAACAAGTTGAGAGTGGCCAAAGGGAAATTCATCCTAGTAGTCACCTGTTGGCCAGCGCCTCCATGGTTCCCAGAGTTGATGGAGCTGGAAAAGACGGATCCATTCCTTTGCCAATCACCAGCATCGGGGGAGAACCCTGCACCAAAACCCTTCCATGCTGAATCTTCAAGGGTGGAAACTCTAAGGAAGAATTTGGTGAGGGAGGGATTTAAGACGGAAGTGGCATCCAGGATTACGAAGTGTTTGAGGGAGTCCTCGCAATGTAACTACAATGCCGAATGGAAACAGTGGTTCGAGTGGTGTGTAAAGTCGGACTGCGACCCATGCAACCAGGACCTACGAATGCTGACAGCTTTCTTTGAAGAGCTTTTTGTCAAAGGTTGTCCCCAAGGGCTATCGTTCGTGTTGACATGCGTTGGGGATCCAAAGACTGTTTTCCAATGTGGTGGTTTCCAAACAGATGACAGCCTTTGAAAGTGGGAGACCAAGACAAACGAAATTGTTCCCCACATGGAATCTGCCGTTGGGGCTGCAAAGTCTAATGGGCGCCCCATATGAGCCAGCTAGAAATGCGTCCATTCTATTTCTATCCCAGAAGACTGTATTCCTAGTCGCTTTAGCCTCGGCAGCACGCCAAAGTGAGTTGGCAGCCTTCACCAAGGGTGAGGGTCATATTAGTTTTGCCAAAGACTGGTCGGACTGGTCTGACTGGTCGGAGGTATTTTTGACGTTTTCGGCCCATGTCGGAGCAAAAAAAAAAAAAAAAAAAATTGCAAACCGGGAACGACATCAAAGCCTGTTCGAATTAAGGCTCTAAAAGAGGGTGGACAAACACGAAAAGAGCTATGCGGTGCGGTTCTACCTATCCAAAACAGAAAATAAGAAGGAGAACTGCAAGTTCATAACAAGCCAACTCCACTGTTTTTTGATGTGGACTCAAACAGTGGTGAAATTATAGATAAGGGCGTGCCTAGGATCTGGGCCGTGATTGAAAGAGCATACTTGAACGGACAGGATCACGGGGATCTCCCCGCTATAGTTAGAGCACACGAGCTTCGCGCATTAGCCGCATCATGGGCGTTGGGATGAGGTGATCACAGTGTGCTCATGGAATAGCAGTACCACCTTCATCAAACTCTACCGGATGGGGTCACCCTTAGTGTAGACTGGGGACGCCCGGACGGAGGCACACACTGGTGAATGAACTATAGTGCTGACTCAGACTGAGGGAGTCACCTCGAGTGTAGACTAGGGACACCCAGTCACCTAAGCACGCCAGTGAAGTAACTGGAAGAGGAGACGAGACCAACTGTGTAGAAGTGGTAAGTTAACTTATTCCATGTTAAAACAGTAGTAGGCAAGCTCTCCCGGGTTCAGTGAGGTTTTTCCCCACCGCCTGAATGACAAATTCAGCATAATTACTGAAGTAAGTATTTGCAGGTAGTAAGAAACGATAATTTTAATATGTAAAATTAGTTTTTACTAACCTAAATACTTACTTCAGTAAGAACCCGCCCGCCTCCCCGCATTCACTGAAAGGAGAGTTCAAAATGTGATAAGGGGAACAAACAAGATGGCGCCCTCCTAGTTAGGAGTAGCAGCGCCCCTGGCGGGAGAGGAGAGAAAGTTTGGATACAAGCTAAAAAAAGGGAGTTTTTTAGTTGATAAATGAGCAGTGATAGCGTAAAATGATGATTTTAAGCATAATTACTGAAGTAAGTATTTAGGTTAGTAAAAACTAATTTTACATATTAAAATTATCGTTTCTCATTCGTAGCATCCTCCTAAGCATGTTACAATGTGAGAAGATTATAAAACGTGACGCAGCGCCAGTCTCTTACCTTAAATCAAATCTATCCCTGCGCCTGCATGGTCTGCAGAATTATCGGCCTGCCTGGGTGTCACCTCCCTGTTATAATGCATAGCTAACACTAATGGCGAGGACCAGTTGGCTAAGGACATGAGCTGGAAGGGCGACTTCCCACACCCTGCAGCAGCCGAGGATACTGCCGATCACACGTAGTATCCATGGAAGTGCTCCTTGGCGATACCTGCTGAGTGAAGACCTGAACACAGCCCCCTTGCAACAGTTTGCGAACTAAGAGAGCAGTGTGAAAACAGTTCATCTGGCCCTGTTCCAGATGTGCAAAGAAGTTGATCTCTCAGAAGACCTGTGCGGTGGATTTAACGGATGTAGGATATCACACAACACACTGCATCCAATTCCTTCTCTGGATATCAACACAGCCGCAGGACGATGAAGGGCACACCATCTCTGGCCGTCTTGTGGTCCCCTACCACAAAAACAGCCTCACCGTCCTGTATATCACACCACTGCAGTACCAAGCGGGCCAGCTCACTAGCCCTACTACCAGCCACTACAGCCATCAATATAACTGTTTTGCATGTCAAAAGCTTTAGGCTCAAATCCGCAGGGGGTGTAACGTGCGCAAATACCTCACCACAACTGCCAGTCCCATATAACGACATACCGGGGTTTAGGAGGCGGCCTTTTTCAAAAAAGGCCCTTCACAAGCCGAAGCACCAGCGGCTGTACAGCGTCGCATCACCACACCCCACCCCACCCCACATGCCATTTAGTTATTGCTGCGGGATATCCCATCACGCTACGGACTAGTCCATTCGAGAACAACTCCGCCAAAAATGTCAGACAGCCCTCTGCCGGCGCCGACACAGGATCTAGGCCCCAAACACCATACCAGTCACTTCACTTTATCCTTTTCGAATTGTACAGGCTGTGCGTTCAGGCTGCCACATCTGCCAAAACAATGTCTTTCGCAACCACCGAAACTTCACATGCAGCACCATCGTAGCTTGGCAAAACCGCTGGGCTCTTTATCAATCCTGCTTTGATTGCCAGCCCAACAGTCCGGGTAACTGCGCCACCAACACCACCAGATCAATTCACAGTATCACTCGGATGACTTCCCTGGAAGCCTATCCCTCCCACTCCAGCAAAATCTGAAAACCAAGACTGCCTGTGTCTGCTGCCATAGCAGTGACGGCCCTGGCCCATTCCGGGCTCTCACCAGTCACCACCTACCCCTGGCCACTTCTACTGGCCCAGTCACACTATCCCCGCGGTGGCAGCATACTGCGACATGGTGCAACCGACGCCTGCTGTGTCGTGGCGACCTCCTGCAGAGCCTGCTTCAGCAATTCCTGTAAAACGGCACTGAATAATTCTGCCAGCAATGGATCACGTGCCATCAACTCCGGCGTCACTTCTTCTATAGGCCAACTTTAGGCAGTCTCTATGTGTCCTGTTCATAAACAACTATGCCTGGACTTGTAAAGTAGTCGCGTCTAGTAACACCTGCGATAAAGGACTTTGCCATGAACACCCAAAATCTACAGGATTCATCGAACAAAACTGCAACACAGGCAGCATCAGTGGCAAAACCCCAAAACTTCCACCTGGACCGTAGCTAGAGTATCATCAGCCCACTCGATGGCTGTATTCCGATCTCTGCCCTTTGACAGAATTGGCATTTTTGGTGGTACAAATTCTTTTAGTAATGCGGCGTTTAGCACTTATCTGTCGCATATAGACTCGTTTTCAGACACTCATAACTGCACCGCTTTGTGCTTAGCCCACCATTCTAGGACATGCGCGTCTAATTCCCAAACCGGACGCTTCTCTGCTACTGCCTCTTGAAAAAATGTGCACGAATCACTCGTATTGTCAAACGCCCGCAACATTTTGACATTGTGACAATTTCTGACTCTTGGGCCTCACCTGCCTGCTTCCTGGCACGGAAATCCAGTCGATCGCCCGCCCTCAACCACAGATCTTGACTCGGCTATCGGTAATCATTTTCAAAAGTGCTGTACTGCGTTTTACGCCTACTCGCTATTGCGGTGTCGGCCGCCATGCTTACTTGCCGACCTCGGTCTTCCCCCAGCCTCTGGGGTGGATCGGTCCATCACGATAATGTCATTCCGACATTCGTCCTCTTCGGCTTACCGGTAATTCACGCGAGGCCTGCTCACATACATCGCATTGCGAATTGCCCCTGCAATTCCTCCCCAATTAGTTTCGGCAACGCGGCTAGTGAATCTGGCAAAATTTCCCACGGGTTAGCAGGGTTGTCACTGTGTCATCGCTTTAAGCCTAACGGCACCGCCATCTTGCGCGGGGCAAGGAGCCTAATGGTTAGCACAACCATTTCATGTGCAAGAGGTCCCTGGTTCGATTCTGACCTCAGCCACCCCTGGCATGCTCATGTCGATTGTGGCATGTAAAAGATCTTGTGCATTTCCGATTGGAATTACCTAGCAAAATTGTCCCTCTCTCCTTCTGGCGCCACGGCTTCGGCTAGGAGCGCGGCAAAACTACAGCCAACTTGCGCGGCCGGCTCATTTTCGCTACGAACGGCTTCAGGTTCACTTAACTTAGGCCTTTTCTCCATTTTCTCTGTCTCGTCACGATAGTTAACTCATACCGTCTTCTGTAACTTCGATTTGTTCGAAGACCAGTATTGGTTCAACAAACATGGACATGACCAACACGTTGTCGTGTAAATTTTAGCGCAGGGCAGAAGCACGACTACTCGTGCCAGCGGCAAAAGAAACAGTGGTGGTGAAGCGCTTGAGGCAGAGTGAGGAAGCGACCGGAAGTGACGTAAAATTGCATAAATTAAGCGTTAATTATATGCAGGTAAGTAAGATTAAAGGTGCCGATTGCAAGTTCATGCCATATTGTAATAAAGTTCGGAGGATGCTATGAATGAGAAATATAAATATAGTAGGAATGCAAGTCTTTTTAGCGAAAAAATGAACCATCTTCTACTTTGAATGTTCAAAATCAATTGATCACAATTGTAACGCTCAAATTCAAAAACACAAATACTCTCAGTATGGTATTTTGCGAATTTTTGATAGGCCTAATAGTCCGAGTGGTGTTAATTTCGGTCTCTCCTATCTTCTTCAGGCTTCCTTTCTTGTGCTTGCTTCTGTTTTACTTTGTCATGAGTGCCAGTGTTTTTGAAAATGCGTGGAAACCGTTGCCCACTGTACTTCTCGCGTGTCGTCTGCTCAACGCTCGCACGATCCCATTTGCGCGAGAGGTGTGCCCCCAACTCTTTACTGATTAGGAATTTGATGTTAGGGTTTGACGGCCCTTGAAGATTCATGAGTGGTTGTCCGCTCGCCTCACAGTGTTGAATCGCCAGCGATTCAAGTACTCTTAGATGTAAATCCCTCTTACTATTAGACACCAGCAGAGTAGTTGTTTGGTCCCAATCGATTTTGTGCTTAGTACTCATGCGGTGGGTGGCGATGCTGTTTGCTTCATTCTCGTTTCTTTTACGTCAGCCATATGTTGTTTCACTCGAGTGTGGATTCCTTTTCGTGTTTCTCCTACATAAACTGCTTCGCACCCACCGCATGGTACACAATATACTCCCACTGGCGTGTCGTGAACTTTTTCCAGCTCCTTTTCCATCTCATGTTTTTCTTGAGATCTTACATATTTCACTCCTGGATCTTCTCTATGTTGCCTTAAGAGCATTGTTTTCAGGTTCTTCCCTTTCTTCATGTAAGTCTCGAATCCCTCTTCCTTCAGGATACGTTGCACTTGTTTGCTCACGCCTCGCACAAAGGTAAGTCCAATTCTGGGTGTTCCTACTCTCTCTTTAGTCTCCTTGCTAGGTACTTCTACCTCCGTCATTCTCTTTCTATTTCGTCCGATCTCCAAAACCTCTTTAATCAATCGGTTCAGGAGTCCTGGAGGGAATCCTCTGTCTGTGTACTCCCCTTTTGCCTCGCTTAGATGGTATTTTGCTACTCTTTCACTGCTCGAGTGTTTGACTATCCGGGAAAACTCGTTCTTGGCGATATTACGCAGCTGACCCTCCGGATGTCCCGAGTTATACGAGATTCCTCTCCCTGTTGATGTTGGCTTCACGTATGGTTCGAAGGAGATGGTACCATCATCTTCACGGCTTAGCTTAACATCAAGAAAAGCTATGGTGCCACATCAGAGCAAGAAAAAGACGGCACCATAGCTTTTCTATTTTCTATTTTATTTTTTTTAATTTTCACACTGAACTCAACTGCCATGGTCAAATTAAGCTTAGCCTAATGCCCGAGTTTTCTCCTAATACCTTCACTGCTACATTTCTGCATGCTGCATTCTCCTTTGGTTGGGTAAAGCAAGAATAAAAAAAAATATTCTTGTTTTACCCAACCTATCGGTGTATTAGAATGTTAATCTAACCTACTTCTAAGCTTATATCTAAATGCATGCATCATAAATTGTATTACTACCGGTGATAGATATCCAATTACCGTTAAAATGCTTCTAATATTGCACATAAAATATTTCTCAAATTGCACTTTAAATTATCAAATTACACTAAAATTGCACATGTATATCACAAAAGGTCCTTAAAATTGTTATCAAATTGCACTTAAATTGCATATGAAATGTCTGTCAAAATGCACTTGAAACTACTATCAAATTGTACTCAAACTCGTTATCAAATTATACTTTGAAACTTCGCCATCATCATAACCATTAAAAACTTATGGTCAGTTTGTCGGTCGGTTTGTTTGCTTATATATACGTCTTCTCCTCCGGAAGTAGGAAGGCTAGAAATGTGAAAAAGGTCTCGAAAGACAGGAAATTACTCCGGATATTGTTTAGGCGTATTTTCGGAGTTCTAGGTAAAAGTTTTCCCCTTGAAAAATGAAAAAACCACTTTGGACCATTGTTGAAACGAATTTTTTGAAGTTGATTGTTAGTTTCAGAATATCACATATTCTTGCTGAGGGGATGGTCCACAATTGTTGTGCCACATAGGCGGTGCGTGGTCCAGTATTGTTGTCGGTGGGATTATGGCCTGCAATCCGAATAGCTGTCATTCAAGAATGAGGGACATGCAGCTCACTCATGGGACGACTGTTGGGAGTTGTATTTTGGGTATTTCAAATTCAAACTGCCAATTTGGCCGTAACTTTAAATGAAATTACGTAAAGGTACGAAAATATTAAATGATAAATGCAAATTAGGCCTCTTAAACAAACTATATTGATAACAGGAAAGGGGGTTCGAAATATTTCTACGTTTGCATTTGTAAAACATCGACATTCGATCACGACAGGGATCAGGTTACAAAATTAGTAGCAAGACTTACTATGATATAAACAAAGAAAAATGAAAGAGTAGGCACAAGTTATAGTTTGTTTGTGAACTGAAACATTACCAAAAATGTGCACTACAATGTTCATGATCGTTTTTTGGCGTGAAATTCTCCGTTCAGCAGCATAAATGTTGAAAAAGAAATGTCCTCGAGCGAAGCGAGACGCCGTCGAATGAGCGAGCGTTAGTGAGCGACTCGGCTAGTATTATGTTATTATGATGCACACTGAATGATCCCCTAAATATAACATCGAAACAGTTACAACATAGAAACAATTATTAATTTTTTAGAGCTGCTTATACGGTTAACATAGAAACACTAATTATTTTCCCTAACTGCTTATACGTTTAACTCTTTTTGCGTTTATTTTTTCTTGCTGGTTTTTTTTTTATTTTTACATTTTCTTGCTGTTGTCCTTGCATTAGGGTAAGGTTTGTAACCTAATGTTTTGTTTGTGTTTGTCTATGCGTTAAGCTGCTCTCCTTCTGGCTCCCGTTGAAAATTGCGCAGCATTTTGAATGTCACTTTCGCTGGAGTCGTCATCAGTGTTGTCCGTCGCTTCCCCACTGATGTCACTTGACGATACACTTTCGGTCACTTGTAACTAACTCCTCCACGATTCGATGAGGAACATTGAATTGAAAATCCGGCAATTCTACGATTCACAGCAGCCAAGCCTCCAGCGATTTTGGAACGTAAAGATGTGCTCCGGGCAATTCGTTGGCCCCACTTTCTTGCCACTTGCTCAGGTGAATTATTGGCACCATTTCCGTGCTAAACTTTAACACAAATCCAACTTTAAACAGAACAAAATGGAACTTAAATTGATCAGCAGCACTCGTACGTTCCAACACACCCTGCACTCTCGTTATAGTAATGCTTTGTTCACCACTGCTTGTTGCAATGCAGCTCCCCAGTTGCGTTTCGCACTGCTTGGGTTAATTAGCTCCCTGTGCTTCTTGTTCGACATGTTGCACTTCGAGAATTGCGCTGTCGGATCCACTGTCATCTGCGATGTTGTCTGTTTTTACATTTTCTTCCACTGCAATCGTTGGAATTTCTCCCGCAAATGGTTGTTGCTGCTGTACATTCGATTCCGTTTCATTCACCGGTGGCTGTAAACTTAGTCGCGTCGCCCTATATTGATCCGAATAAGGCCAATCCGGGAATGTACTGAATGGCGATACGGTAGGGTGAAATGTAATGTTCCCTCTATGTACGACTACGTACAACGAAGGCACTCAGAATCTGTTTCGTGCCCCACTTACACATCAATGAGGGTACCATTTCTTTTCACGACTTAATTTGCGCTGTAAAACTACCAGCCTATCGACAACATCTAGATGCGCTTCTTAATGGCTTGCCACAATTGTCCTCTTTGGACCAATCCTTCGATGCAGCTCCATATCGTACCAGCTATAAAATTCTTCCTGCGCTTGCTGGTTATCATTGTCTTTATCAGGACCCCCACATCTCGGACACTTGCTCATCTCCATTTTGACAACGTTAACGTTCATAAAAATAGCCGCTTTTTTCGCCTCACCCTGATTCGTGAAAACAAAACAAAACTGATTTTGTGAAATTGTCTAACGAAACTGAAGCTTCATAGCACAAAATCACTGCTATCAGCTGCCTATCGTACCTGTGTACACTTTTCTTTGAAATTTCTCACTCTCCACTTCTGTCTTTCTTCTTTGTTACATCAACCACTCACCATTGCTTTTTCATTGAGCGGTTTGAATCGCTGGAGATTTTTCGATTATCCACCCAAGGTCCAGGAATTCCAGAAAGACGGGCGCCAGATGTCCAGAGGGGACTCACCTTAAGTGTTTCACGCACAAATTCCTTAGACGATACATTGATATTATTCTGGCAAGGCATAAAACTTACATAAACACACGAGAGTGCAGATGTTACGCGGCTCTCTCCAAGCGCAACTTGCACCAACTCTGCCGACTGGCCGCGCATGCGCACCACGTCATGTGAACGCTACTACAGCTAACAAGTTGTATTGGAATTTGAGTATCGCTATGTTACATACTTACAAAGATATGCGACTGTCCAGGTACGAAAAATAATTGTCTATTTTATTCCTTTATTTCACGCAGATTTGGTGATTTGCAAGATCATCGTATGTAAACTTGATTTAGTGTGCTCTGTATTTTTTGTGCTTATATAAAAAAGCACAAAAAATAACAGTGAGATGAAGTGATGGCAAACGGCATGCAGGTGCATCAATCAAACCGCATCATTACAGGTTGAAATTTAAAACTAAGTATTTTGAAGGAAAGTAAAAATGACGTTTTAAAGATAGTTTTTATTTGCCCTAAAATATTTACCTTAAGGTTGTAAAATGAAAAGTGAAAAGGCAGCATTATTGTGCAGCCAGCAATGATGGAGACCCTGACTCAGCATCCTTTTTCTTTGATTACTGGTATATGAGCATTGTTTAAACAAAATAAGCTAAAACTTAACTTAAGCTAAAACTTAACTTAAGCTAAAACTTAAAAGTATTTCAGGATAAGTAAAATTTATCTTTAAGGCCATGCAAAGTTTTAAAAAAATGGTTCTCGGGCACACACAGTTGAAAAATCGATGAGGGATGAGGCTTTTTTTTTTTTTTTTTTGTAATTTTTATGCATTTTGAGGTAGCCTAAAAGAAAAAAAAAACTTTTGTGCTCTGAAGTTAGTTTTCATTGGAATTTGACTTTTATTAAGCCTAAAGCATACACGTATTGTGTCTACTTTTTTTTTTGACTTCATTTCGCCACGGGTTGCCTTTGCGTTTTGTTGCTTAAAGCTTATTTTCAAAACAAACATTGCAGGTTGCATAAATGCCTTTAGTATTTACACCTTTCTCGGGGTTATCAGTGGTAGGGCACTTAAAGCTTACTGCACATAAACAATGATAAATTTGTTTTTACGAACACTTTCTTATCCCTTTAAGCAGTATGAACGTACATATACGTCTGCTACGTTGTGGCCCAAATGGAGTTAACGGCGTCTATATACGTCGTAGCTTTTAAGGGGAAGTGCGGGTCCAAAAATGCAATTTTCGGCCAAAATATCGACAAGAGAAAAGCTGAAATTCACTACCTACGTTGTGCATTGATTTCTGTAAATAAAATGTTGTTCCCGATGTCTATAATTTTATAAAAAGCATTTTCGTTGAGTGTAGTCTCACTAAAAACTGTAAAAATGTTGTGTTCATTCGTTTTTTCGGAAGTTAGAAAGCAAAAAATTGGTCATTTTCGATCAGCGGTAGCGATCGAATCATTTCACTGGACGCCGCCATCTTGGATGCATTGAAAAGCTGGAATGCCTCTCTATCCAGGCCTCTCAATATATTTTCTCGATGGCCATTTGGCATTCGCCAATCAGACGGAATATAAGAAGCTGTTTCTGGCTGTCTCAAGCGACCTTTCCAAAGCAGTTGAAGATGCGTTCCCTCATTGGCCAGTTGGCACCACGTGACCGATTGGCGTGCTCTCATTGGCTGACGAGTGATTTTACAATGGTTGCTATGGCGCGCTTCGGATTTCACGTGAGCCAAGATGCGTGAGCGTTTGCCTTCAGTTCGTCGTTGAAAATTACGAAAAAGATGAAGTTTCATTGTATTAAAAAATTAAATCAGCAGCTACGATGCACAACTAAAACGGAAAAGGAGCCTATAAACCTTCACACTATCGCTTATCAGGTGGGAACAACGTTTTGTAGCCTAACTAACGCCGACTTTCGGACGCGTTTTTTCAACACGGAAGTTTCAATTTTTAGTTCATTACCGGCCGTAATTTTATGAAATGGTTCTCCAAAACTAGGCCTATTGAAGCCATTTATCCGATTTTTTTCTTTGCACCTTAATGAATACATGTTGCGTGCACGTAGCAAATTTTGGAACATCGTGTCCAATACTTTTCGCAAAAATAAATATTTCGTTAGTGCTTCATTCAAAGCAAATAACAAACCAAAGAAACCAAAAAAAAAAAAAATGAAGCGGGGCTTTTTAGGTGATGCGGCGGTGCCTGAGAACCATTTTTTCTACTTTGCATGGCCTAAAACTTCATTTTTATTTCCAAAAATGTGCTGTACCTCAGTGGCCAACTTGTAGACTTTGGAATTAGGCTCACCACCATCCAGAAACTTATTTGGACCTAGGCTCCTGTGGTGACCCAGGAGCCCATTGACTCAGGTTGTTTGTTTCACCTCCAAGAAAACGAAAGTTGCGGCTGATCGCTAGGGTGAGGTTTCACCAGGCTGCAATACCAAGAATATTTGACCCATGAATCTTTCAAGGCAAATGCTCAAGAAGCACATACTGACCAACTCTCATGGGTCCGAGTAGATATTATGATACCATCAGGTCTGGGGCTCATGTCTTATGCTCGCCTGCTGCTTCGAAAGAAATGTGAAGAAATTTGTAGACCAATATAGTCTCTTCCTCTGTACAGGAAACAGCTTATTGTCCGGCTCCCTGTCAGTATGCATTAGAGCCAGCGAGCTACAAATGAGCCTGCTTACATGTGCAAAGTTACCGAAACAAATCCTTAAACTGTATCTATCTCCATAGAGCTTCCATTGCGTGTTGAACCGAAACTAGAATGGCCGACCTAGAAAGGGAGGTCTTGTAACCAATGGTACACTTCACTGGACCATAAGAGCGGGAACTTCACATGGCAAAGTTACCAATGGTGCTGGATCCACTGTGGAGGGAGGGAATGGATGGCAGAGCAGAGTGGCGTAGGGCAGAGCGAGCTGTGGACCAAAAATTATCTAGCATTGGAAATAGTTTAAGTCATTGGCATATCGCACGCCATTCGAAGAAAAGCATAGAGCTGCATGGCGCACATTACTGACGGAACTGAAGTGTGGATGATGTTACAACCCACAGCGTTACAAATCGTACTGGAAAGGATCTTAAAACCTAATTGCCATCTGATGGAAACAGTAAATTAAGAACCAATGACTAATCTCTACATAATTGTTATCTTTGGCTGTGTTGGTCATAACCTGGAGGGGCACGGCACGGAAGCTACAGCGACAGAAAAATCACAACACGGACAACATAGTACAGCGTGATGTAAACCAAAGAGAAAACATTTTTTTTTGTAGGCCCTAAGAAGACAGTAGGCATTAATACTTAATGCAAAGCTGTCGAAAATTAGCAAAAAATACGGTGATTGTATTTTCAAGTTGACATTGAGCGTACGAGTATGGAAAATTTAAATGAAAATTTCAGCCTGGAGGGGCTGGGGTGCTCGCATGGAGTGAAGACAAAGATATGGCAGGTGACTTACTGCTCCTCTCTTTTGTCTTATCAGACTTCGATACAAATGTTGTCGTGGTTTCACTACCTTAGATAGGTAAGCATTAAAACATTAAATACCAGTAACTTTTACGTATGAGCTGGCTTCACTGCTGCGCTAGCTGCACTCTTTCACTTTTCCAGGCCTTCTAGAAAAGTGCACCAACTACTTCAAATTCCTTTTACATTGGAAAATGGCATTCCTTTAAGAACAACCAAAAAGCTGTCTGTCCTGGCCCAACGTATGCCATCCATTCAAACATCAACAAATTCATGAGTATAACACTTGGGTTGACCGCATTCCTGATCCTCCTTTCCTCTTGGTGTTATGGAGAAGCACAAAACGGGAAGTAGGGGAGGGGGAGTTGGAATCCAGAAAAATTGTACAAGAATTCGACACACATTGGACAATCTCCTGCTGTTCCTCTATCAAAATGGGTGTTGAAAATGATCCATACATGGCGTAGAAAACAACTGCTAGAGTTGATACTCCGGCACCAAGTGGTGGGCAACAGATTTATGGTTCATGACGGAACCAGTGGCAATTTAAAATAGAATGTGCACCTATGGGAAAGGGGGGAGGGGATGTAAGTTGCACTTGTCGCAGCTATTTCCAGAAAATTAGTTACTACACCTACTGCAATCCTTGTGTAGGTTGCCTACCATATTTGGATTACCGCATGTCTTTCCCAGGGTCGAAGAAAACAAAGCCTCTTTGAATTGAGATGCACTATTTCACAGCGAGCAAAGCACATAAACATCTGTCAAAATGAACACAACAGTAGACTATGAATGAGCAAAATCAGAACGATGTTCACTAAGTCGACCTGAAATAATATGGGGCATTGCCTGTGGCTGAGCCACAGGTGATTAGTTGACCAATCAGAAGAGACAGTAGGTGCACCCTGCCCCGAATGTTACAGGAAAGGATGTTAAAAAAAATGTTAAATTTTTAAAGTTAATTGCATGGTATACTTAACATTGCAGATGGTCTCATTGAGATATAGTATGTTTGTGAAACACTAATTTTATGTTAAAACTATGACTAAATGCGGTAACATTTTGAATTCTCGTCACTCTTGGGATAGTTAAATGAGAATCTTATAAGTTTCAGATGTGTTTAGTTAATAACTGACGTATCAGTTTTTATTTACCCTAGGTTGTCAAACAGTTGTTCACTCAATTATCGGCTAATGTGTGGAGTATGCCTATGGCATTGGCTGAGGAACAAGCTGTTGGAAAAGCCAAGGACATTGCAAAACGTCTGCAAAAGCTAAGCAGTACTGGTAAATTTACTTTTCAATAAAATAATGATATTAGTTGCTTAAAACTTGCTGTATGGTAGAAGGTGCTAAACATCACAATGAATATAAATTTCAAGGTTTTTTTGTACAGTACAATTCGTCTTTACACAGAAACTAGCAGCATGAACGAGGATGAGGATAATGAAGAAAACATGCCAGTTCAAGAAGCAACATTTGATCCAGACAAGTGCCTCTTTTGCTCTGTAGAGAGTGGACATACTTTAGTTCATGGTCCTGGTGGTCGTGGCTATGGCTTGGGCTGCACAAGTATAACTTCTGGTTGCTACCAATGGAAGGTAAGATTATAACAAACTAATGGTTTACTGTTTCTTCTTGAGTGCAGTTGCTCAGGTTCGGGAAGTGAATTGCTATCATGTTTATCAATACGTACTGTGATAAGAGTACAGCAAAATTGTCAAGACGGTACCACTTAGCATAATTTGTTAGCAATCAATAAGAAATAATGCAACCATGATCTTTCATATAACTTGTAAATGATACTTTATTTCACACGAGGTTGCTGATAAAACGTAGTTTTCTTTGGTCCCTTGACTGGTTAAGGAGATGGATCCTGCTGTTTGGTGCTTTGCTGACGTCAATTTTAGTCCCTTGCAGAATGATGTATTTGAGTCCTTGTAAGTGGCAAATAAAGAAATTCCATTTATTCTCGTCTTTCTGTTTCCAGCTGTACAACGTTATGTAGAGTCAAATAATAAAAATTCTAAAAAAAAACGTCGTTTTAGCTTTTCAGTTAACATTGCTGTGTAAAGCAATTCCGTTGTAGTCTCGATATGCTCTAAAACAACTGTTAATGTAAAAAAAAAAAACCACTAAATAGCTGTGCTAGCTCTCCAACTACTGCCTAACAAGCCACTGGCATAGATAGGCAAAAAAAGGGATTCTTCATAACACGCTAAAGAAGATAATACTGTAAGAAACAGAAGACAACAAACACAGTATATTTCTACAGTACAACTGTTAACAATAATTTACTAACATGTAGATTACATCCTGTCAAAAGGTAAAAAACCGCACAAACACATTACGCAATGCAGAGGCGATCGCCTTTTGTTTCACAAATACTAACAAATATATTCAAAAATTAAAGAAATAAACTAATTCAAAAACTAAAAGAGTTCAGCTTAACCTAGTCAGCATTTTAAAGAAAAACCTATTCCTATCTGTGTAGGCATATAGAAAGCCAGGGAAGCTCCTGTCAAGATCACCACGGTACTAACTTCTGAACTTAGCGTTCTAAAGTAGCAATATAAATTTAAAAATCGTAAACTATTTAGTGTTGCATGGTATTAAGTTTTTGCAGGACGGTACGGTACGGTTCTGAAAACTGCGGTCTACGGTAATATCACGGTAATTTAAGGAAATAATTTTGCACGGTTATCCACTTGAGCAAAAAAAGAATCAAATATGGCTCTTGGCATTTAATTTTTTTTACTAAATAGCGGAACTTCGCTTTCATTTTGATGGGACGCTGTGACATCAACCATAAATACAAAATCGCTCTTACGCGCTTGTTACTGAAGAGCTGCTCCCTCCCCAATCCCCCACCCCCCTTTCCGCACTGTGGGCAAGCAGCGTGGTCGGATTTCACTCGCTTGTGCGAATTTCGCACTTTCGCATGCACCTTCGTCAGCACCATAATCACGGTAATACCGTGGTGCTAAAAAAGGAACGATACTGATACCGTAATTTTTTTTTACCGTGAGTACCGATTTACCGTGCGACACTAAAACTATTGTGAATGCTCAAAACAGTGAAATTGGAGCAAAATAACCGGGCTAAGTAATGTAAGTTTATAAACTTCACAGCAGTTCCTCTATGCTTGCAAGAAAATGGTCTGCTACGTACCTGCATTTTTCATTGCAGGATCCAGTTTCCATAGTAAAGTTGGCCTGCCGAAAAAAACGATTGGAGAGGATACCTGGCCTCCAAAGATCAAAAAACTCAGGGGAATAACTTTTTTCTTGAGCGCACCAAAACGCAAAAAGACCTCGGTCTTCAAACCTCAGCCATTTCATCAATATCGGACTAAAACGGCCAAACTTGGAACCCTTTAATAGCCTGACACTACAGCTACATCTTCGGGAAACCCAAATCCCAAAATTCCATCTTGAAGCTGCACAATCTCCATTTGAAACTTACTCCAAACTTGCCGCAGCGCTCCTCCATCATGGCCGCCATTATTGAAATCCTTGTATCATTGTACTTTATTATTTTTTATTTAGGGCAAAAACCCAAAGACACTAGCTTAGTTGTGAATTAGGAGGGGCTTCCTTAATTGGTACTTAACCTCATATACATGTGGATACAGACATATTATGTGCGATATTTTTTATTGTGTTGGTCTGCAGCAACTCGTATGATAAATTTCCACCAAGATCCAAAACTGTCTTTTAACGTAAAGGTTAAACATCCAACTTAACTAATGCGTTATAGCATTCACTAAGCTAGATTATTTATTCATTTTATGTTTTTATTAATAATCTTTTGCCCCCAGAACGCTACCATTTGTCCGAACGAATTCGACATCGGCAATCACCAGACACGAATTTTTCTGTACATATTTTGCTTTAAATCTCCAGCTAAAACTCCGACTGTGACCATCCGAATGTTTCCAATAGCTTGTCCTTCTATTAAACTGATATCTTGAAAAGATCTGTTCACAATGCCACCCCAAAGTCAGTCTGTGCAATAAACTCCGTCCCCCCCCCCAACCTAGTTGTGTGTAACACTGCAGTCTACAGTTAAAGCTAGTAAAATTTAATGTTTACTCGTGCATTAATGTTTGTTCATTACACAAACCTCTCTACTAAGCTTTAACATGAGCCATTTCACAAAGTACTCCTGTAAATATCCAATCCATAGTCAATAGTTAATGTAAAGGCCTTTCCCAAAGTTAATGAGTTAAAACTCAATTTGGCCTATCTTTACATGTTCCTACTCCTTCAAATGGCTCTGCACCAAAACCCTTTGCCAAACCGACTTCTCCTCCCATTTTCATTGTTCTCCTGGCCCTTCACCATTCAGACCCCGGCAGCTCTCCTCGGCGTCCGCACTTTGGTAGCGAGAATCCGACCTGCTGGCATAAAAAGGCCCCACAGCCTTCCCTCCTTAGCACAGCTCACAGATATCACAAGCTAGAAGGGTCACGCCGGTCGGGAGTGGAGATGTCACGTCCGTGGTTGCCATGCCGGGCAAAATGGTAGTGGTTCGTATGTTACTAGTTTTAGCTTAAAAATTTATGTTTAGGACCCCCCCAATTATAAATTTATAGTTTAACTTAAACTAACTTCTAGCTTGTAGAATTTATGGTTGGCAAGCCATCGGCATTTCTGGCCCCCTATCTTCCATAATGTAAGAGTAGGCACCTCTTTCTAAAAAGCCAAGTACATTCTTTGTTCATTTTGACAAACTTAAATGTAAACAAAGGGACAGTTTGATCTTCGTGGATTCGAGGTAAAATAACTGTTGGACGATTTGATCCTAGTGAAAAATGATTGTCACATATAGTTGCAACTTAGCGGACGCGGTTCAGCTTGCTTGGGTATTCCTGGATTGGAACCCAAGATAAAAACTTCTTTCTTACTATCTGCAAAATACTAACCTTCAGTTTGTGCTTAAATCACCTGATTTGCTATTTAAAATGCCCGATACAGATTTAAAAACTCATCCTTTTAAATCTCAGTTGATTAGTTTAGCTAATCCTCCGCTAGGATCACGCATGGCGTCCCTTTATAACACTGTTACAGTGTTTGGTAGATCACTTCACTTCGGGCATCCGTGCTAAACACACGGCTGCTCAGTTTTGCTATTGTTCGAATAAAATACGCCAAAACGCTTTAAAACGCCAAGATGGCGGACGCAGTAAAGTTGAACGAGTTGATTACCTCCGGGAAAGTGTTTCCGATTTGTACCTGCAAGAAAACCCCGGACGACTTGCATCCAGCATGCAGGAATTGCAGGAATTGTAATTTTCAAAATTTAAAGTGTGAAATTTGTGAACTACACGACTCGCCGTTGGTAAAGAAGATTTTAAAGTGTTGGAGGAAGACGGATCTACGTAAGTTAAGTGAGGGGCGTCGAAGTGGTTCGGTAGCTTCCAATTCTAGTGTGTCGGCGGTTAAAACACCTCTTGATGTTCGTTTACAAGCCTTGAGTACGGATGTGAATGCGCCTTTAGTTTTCCTGTCTGATAAGACGATCGCTAGTCATTCGGGGAATCCCCCTACTCAGCTGGTTGCCCCAGCCGTTGCCATGGAAACCGAGGTAGTGCTTTCTCCGTCGGACTCGTTCCCGTTCAGCGATGACACGCCGTTGCAAGAAAGTAATTTGCAAATGGTTATTTCTGAG
>JAHWFP010025455.1:0-15390 GCA_023313725.1 Lithobius niger
GGCAGCATAAATATAAACGACGTGTATATAATTCGCTCCTGTTATCATTAATTGTAGTAGTTCTTGAATTCAGTTGGATCCTAGCACAAATTTCAGGCGGCAGCAATATTTCCTATTCAGGGTATGCATCACTCCAGGTAAACAGAAATTAATATGTACAGGCTAAGGACCAAGTCGTATGAAATTCATCATAATTATCACCAAGGTAAACCCAACAAACTTAAGTCATTAGACATGCATCTGCGAATTACTCTTCAGCAACAAATGAGCAGTTTACATGAAGGTAAAACATAAATTTAGCTATTCCCATACAGATGGTTTCAGAAGCCAATTTCATAAGGTGATGATTTATCAACTCGAAATTTCCAGCCATACGTCCATAAAGCAAACAGGGTTCTTCAAAATTACACGCTAGTATCAACTGCTATCAAATTCTCCAACTTGTACTCCAACAGGACCAACAACGCAATTTCTATAAAAAGGGAATAATTCCACACCCAAGAACGGCTTCGCTGTCCCTTGCAGTGATCCTGAGGTCGTGGACAGTTCATTGAAATTATACCCAAGTATTTGAAAGCTCACTTAACAGAACTTTATAGCGTGTTAATGTACTTCACCATCTACCGCGTGTTTTTAACTGTTTCATTTCACTGCCTTTCCTACGCTCGCTCATTCAGTGCAAGTCTTTCTTTTGGTTTATCCGCAGTTCTATATTAGCTGCTTTGTCCGTTATTTGCAATATAGGACGGCTAGTCAAATGTGCAACGGACATTTTAACTTTAACATGGGAGAGTAACGTGAAATCATTATATAAATCAATTGGTAATAAGAATAATGCTTCCTCTTCACGTGCGGGTGAATTGTTGGCTCACCAACATTGTTAGTTCAAATCAAACAAATCAATCAAACAAATCAACTTCAGGCCTGGGAATCTGGCTGTTGCAGACATAGGGCCTTAGGGCTTCGAGCAGATGACCAGGAGTGGTTAACGCTCGTTAAACCCTTTAACCCTTTTTTTTTTACCTTCAGGCGATGCGATGCCATGCATATGGCGTTTGCTGATTGTCATTGTTACATAAAAACAATGTTTAAAACAATGTAAAACAACCAATCTGGTCGTTTAGAGCTCCGAAACCCCTAAATCATTTGACCAATTAGAAAAGTCCTTATGGAGAGGGCACATCTACAGAGCAATACCTGTAAAATGAGCCAAGAACCAGCGTTATAGGACAAATAGTTTGATCTGTAGAGAGCGTAGCAGATACGTGTCGTGCCAACAACAGCAACAACAACAACAAGAAGCCAAAAATGAAAATCACGATTCCAGCTTAAGTCCAGATCTACGCTATGACAAATCGGAAATTAATAAGAGTTAGTACACGTGTTGGCCAAGTCCCATAAAGCTCATATATCAAATTTCAGTGGAAAATGTAGAAAGACGGCGGAGAAATTAAGCATCGACATTTCCGCTTTAACATGGGAGACCGAGGTCAAACCTTACAGTAAAGGCTACCTACCACCTTTACTGATAAATACCCGGAACCAATGAATTCCAGCTTACGAACGCATAATCAATAACGTTGTTCAAATGGACCGTCCTAAAATACGGCCTGTCTCGGCACCTAATCACCTAATTTTTAAACCAGTTAATTAGTTACTTTTTCCTGTAACTTTTGTCCTAAAGACAATTATGCTCTCAATATTTGCATGCATCCAATGTGTCCAAAGCTTTTGCAGCATTGGCTTTAAGTGAACGTAGCAAAAAAAAAAAAAACAGGAAAATGAACACGTTCATAACATTTACGTTTGAATTAATGTTGCAAACTGAGCCATGCAGGAAGGCCAGGCATCTTATTTTCCGTGACTTTAATTCTGTGACTTCATTCCGTGTGATTTTTTTTATTTGCCTAAACCCGAAAGTCCCCGCCAACACCCTCCCTATTATTTTCGGCCCTCCTGACTGGTAGCTGAACGCTCGGTTCACTGGGCTGTACTCGTCTTTTAATTTCTGCTTGGTAACAAAATTGTGGGGTGAAAATGGGAGACGAATTGTTCAGATACGTACTTGGGACACGAACTACCTGGGAACGAAATGTCCGGGAACGAATCGTCCGGGAACGAAATACCCGGAGTCGAATTGTCTGCCATCCACCCCACCTCCTCTCAACACCAGCTGCTATGACAGTTACCTTTTCCTCGTATTCCTATTTCTTCGTAAAACAACAGAAGGTCGAGATAAACATGTTTTCTCAATAGTGACGTCACGTGAAGAAAGTCTAGAGTCACAAAGTTTTATTCACCACTACCCTTCCTCAGTCCTCAGTCCTTTGCTAAAAATTCATTTTAAAATGTAGCAGCTAAAGATATTCTGTTCAGAATGTGGTTTATGCACTTGCCGTCAATCAACGCATCCCCTCAAATCAAAGCCATCCTTACCCCTCCCCCCGAATTTTTTTTATGAATTAAAAAAATAATTTCTAATATTGTTAAAGACTTCAGGACTCTCATTTGTTTCTTTTTGTTTGGGGGACACCCGTTTTGTGTTATTGTACAAGCATCATTCCTGTCAACGAAGGCAGTCCAGAATCTCTGGAGCAGGGTTTCAAATAAGTAAATGCTTTGCTTTGAAAGCACAACGAAAAACTAAATCAAAATTGTGTCCAATGTATTCAAACATTGTAAATATGATTAAATTTGGATTTAATATTTATTGTTCTTATTATTATTGATTTATGTGGCAGCTGAAAGCAGGAGCCGTGACGGTTTCCCCAATATATTCGCGCCGCCTAGCTGGCTTATACGAAAAATCAGCTACAGATTCTAATGCATTCCTGGCATTAGATAACGTGCATCCCACGCCGAAATCAGATTCTCGCTCCTAATCGTAGGAACCTTGCTGTTACATTCTTGCGGAGGTGCTTACATATCCCAATCGGCCTTGATTATAAAGCACTCTGGCGCCATCCCATTAAGAGATCTGTAATATCGCTAACGTGCTCTCACATGCCCCGCCTCCCCACAAACAAAATAAAATTTGTTAAGGGCGGTAGCCTTTACTGTAAGGTTGACTTAGGTCTCTCGTGTTAAAGTCAACACTTCGATGTTTAATATCTCCGTCGTATTTCTATCTTTTTCACTCATATTTCGTACATAAGCTTCATTGGACTTGCTGAATATGACATTCAGTAACTTCCTAAAGCACCGAACAGAGCGAACAGAACGCACTACTGTTAGAGACAGTTTGGCTCCAAACTTGACGTCGCGCGTGTGCAGTGATGTTACGTCAGCCGTTCAGTATCTTCCAAAACTACAATACAGCTCAACAAGCCCAGCAGAGTATTCGATACGTCATACCTTCACCGTGACCAGACATGCTAATGGATTTGATCAGGATTGGCTAATAGATGTGACCAGGTGAGAGCAATGCCAAATTGCGAACCATCTCAGGGAGGTGGTTTGCTGGGGGGGGGGGGGAGTTTGAGCATGCGCGACGCAACAATTTTGACGAAACCGATTCATCGCTAACGATGGTGACGTCAATCAAGCCGCATCAACACGGATATTAGCAGGGAATGAGCCAAACTGTCACCAACAGTGGTGTGTTTGGTTCGCTCTGTTTGGTTGTTTAGGAAGGTACCGATTGTGTACCAACTTTTATTTATTGCCGATTTGTTACATCGGAGGCCTGGACTTCAGCTGTAATCGTGATTTTCATTTTTGGCTTGTGACTTATTTTGTACTTTGGACGCGTTTATACAGTTCACTATACAGACGAAACCATTTTTACTAAAGAGGTAGTTCTTAGAGCATTTTACAAAAAAACTTCCGTAGATGTGCTGTTTACTGAAGTAAAAAATTCAACTGGTTCAATCATTCCAGGGTTACGTGACCCTGAACGATCAGTTTTATTGTTTTTCATTGTTTAAAACGTTGTTATTAGACACCAATGCCAATCAGCAACCGCCAGCCACAATTTGAATTTGAATTTGTTTAATAGAGCCTTTGCCCTTAGCCTTATGCCCGAAAACAAAGCTAAACTACTTAGCCTACTTAACTGTTACAACCAATGGACCATAAGGCGTGTTTGAGTTTGAATTTGAATCTATTAAAGCGCTGGAGGGCCAGAAGCCATGCGCTCATCTTTACATAAACAACAAAACTACACAGCATGAACTACAAAGAATAAAGAAATGCTAACAGTGCTGGTGAGCCAACAATTCATCCTCACTTTGAGGAAACGTAAAGAGGAAGCATTATCTAGACACACACTACTGTGTAGCCGCCAAGTAGATGAGATTTAATTGTTGTCAAAGATCGAGGAGGGAGGCTTTAGGGCTTAGTCGGGCAGATGACCAGGAGTGGTTAACGCTTGCTAAAACCCTTTGAACCCTTTGAAGAGGGTGGCTGATGTCCTGTCTAGACTGTGAATGTGCACTGGGCATGCCCAGTGTCCTGCCCATCTTTTCGACTAGGGTGGTCGAGGACCCCTCGCAGTGAGGGTCTGACAAAACGGTTTTTCACTTTCTGATTGAGTGGCCTTTGTGGAATCCGCAGCGTCGCTTCGTGTTTGATAGACAAGAGGATCCTCTAGCCGCAATTTGGGAGCCCCCCAATTTTCCTCGTGATAAGCAGGATCTTCCTAAAACTCTTGGTAAAGCAACTGGACGTTTTGAGTCTCTTGTCTATTAATGCTTGGTTGCTCTCTCGCGTTCCTTGTTCCCTCATCGGCAATGCAGTTTGTATACGGAGATAGGAGTTGCTGGACTGGGCATCCACGTATTGGGGGCGTGTAATGTGTTTCTGTGTTTAGTACGTTATTATAAGGTAGAGTGTATGGCGTTAGGACCCATAAGAATCTCATAATAAAACTTGTAAATTGTGTTGTCACATGTAAAAAGGCGAGTTCACTATCAGACAAGTGTCATTTAACTGTAACAAGCTTCTAGCTGATTTCAGCCTACTGGATTAAATTTCCCATGTGGTAGAAATATTTCAAAATCGTTGGAATAAGGTGTTTTAGGTCTAATGTCAAAGAAAACCTCAACATTAAACTGTGGGAATGTGTCATTTATGGATAAAACGTGCCCGAAATAACAGTGATTTGTGTTACTGCTAACTACCTAGCTAATCCGAGGGCTAATACGAGACGAGCTTTGGTCATGCTGCTTAGTTATTAAGGCCAGTAGTTTTCGGGCTTTTGTGACCACACATTTGCTTCTCCCCGAATTTTATTCGGGCTTTCCACTAGTAGAGTATAATGACACCTGTGCAACTCACTACAGAAAGTTGCTAGATCTAAATTTCGGCAGACAGGTAAAGAGTCGTATAGGTAAGTGCCTAACATGAGAGTTCTAAAATGAGGGTTGCAGCTAGAAGCACATGGGCCTGAAGTGGCGTGTAAAGGCAAAACTATTGTTGTAACATTTGTAATCAAATCTGTGCGAAGCTGGCCTAATTACTTCGACTGATGTAAGGTCAGGATTGGTTTCGGGGCAGTTTTCAAGACGATTAGTGATTTGGTGACAGAAAGAGGTACCACTGGTCGAGTTGAATCTCTATGCAGTTGTTGATAATTGGTGTTCAGAAAAATAAGACGGAGGGGCAACCGTCGGAACAACAGAGTCATCTCGACAATGACGGACATGCTATTATTGCCCAAAACTAAAGTAATTACGGAGAAACAAGACGTACTAATGCACGTTAAAAGTGTGTTCAGTGCAGATTTGGCTGGTGACAGAAAAACACAGCAGGAAGAAAACGAGCAGAAAGGAAGTATCGTGTGGATGAGGAAATTGTGTAGGGGCTCACTATCAAACATTAAGATAAAAAAATCGGTAGTGATGATTTGTGCGGCTGGAAGAAAACCGTTCTACACAGTGGAGATTTTCCAGGCTGCAGCCAGTGTAGTGGGACAAAGTAAAACAGAGGCTGTCTGCTCCCTGCAAGTGGACAACGCATATCAAGTGGTGCTCAAGTATGTTGTTGCAAAAAGGCAACTGCTATGTTCAATATCGATTCGTGTGAATGGAGCCAGTGTATAACTGTTTGATTTGTGTGACCAGCGTATTGAGGCAGGTTTACACTGGCTACCATACAAAGTCACCCCATGGGACATTGGCACTGCATTTGACCGTATCGGTTCATTGGAAGCTCACAGCCATGAAAAATTATTGGTAGGAGGATAAGATACGTGTGATAGTTGGGTTAGGCTGATCATGTTAACTGCGAGAATCGGTGATCGTTAGCCCTGTTACTATTTATATCACGAGCATCCGAACACTAATTTCGATAGTAGAACGTCCGACACGCTGCCACCGTTCTGGGCTGCGCGAGCATTTCAGTCGTGCATGCATCGGCATCTCATGCGACGTTTGTGGACGCTACAGAGATCTGCGCGAATTGCACCCGTATCTTCGTGAGAGGCGTGCGGTGGGAGGTGGTGGTATTGGCCGTGCTGACATTCATAATGTGTGTTCTCATTTAGCAAACAAAGATGTGGAAGTGAGTGTTGGTGCAGATGTGGGTAATGGTGCTTCAGGTTCAGGTGCAGGTGCTCCTGTGAGTGCACTGACAGTAGTGAGTGATCGTATCAGTGATGATGGTGGTGCTGGTTCCAGTAATGGTTCTAGTGTTGGTTCTGATGGAAATAGTAAGGGCTCTGCAGCTACGGTGCCTCCGGCTAAACGAAAGTCAGTCACCAAGCATAGCAGGTGCAGCGTTGATAGCAATGTGTCTGAGAATCCAGACACCCAAGGTGTGGCTGGTGATGCAGATAAGCAACTAATGGCCACTGAAAGTGAAGAAGAAGTGTGCAATTTCAGTTTAAATGAGATAGGAGGGGAACCCAGTGATGTGGGTGTGACCCAGAATAAAAATTAGGAACCTTAATGGTAGAGAGGGAGAAGGCTCAAATAACTTAGCATGAATAGATTCTGAAGATGCAGGTGTATTATAGGAGTCTGCATGCGGGTTTTAACAAAAGAGAGCAGCAGGGGCAGATATGGGAGTGGGCTACAGCCAGTTTTCTTTCGGCTCCTGGAGTGCCAGGTGCCTAACAAATAAGGCAGGCGAACTGGAGGATCTTTTGGGATTTGTACATGTACTGGGTGTAAAAGAAACTGAGGTACCGCAGGGACACAGGATTAATGTGGCTAACGTTAATTATATCATGTTCAGTCAAAATTCAAAGGTAAAGGTTAAATGGTCAGTTAAATGGTCAGTTCCATACGTTTTTCTGCCTATTAAGGATACTATGGTTGTTGACGCTTGTGGTATCAAAATTTGGACAAAAGATCGGTGGGTAACTCTTGTCTTTATTCACGCAACTATTGGTTTGTCGAAGGCTGCATGGCTCGTATGGTTACTGTAGTGCTCTGCACCATGCATCGTTGCAGATGACTTTAACGCGCATCGTTTCATTTGGGGGTGTCGCCGGTGTGACTATAGCGGTTTGATTGCCAGGCGTTCTGTTTTAGCCTTCTTCTACAGGGTGTATGTCCGTTCAGTTGCCAACTTTCACCTGCCCTTCCTGGCTAGCAGCAAGAGAGCGCTCAGTGTTTTGCAGTTGGCTGCAAACGACTGCTTGCACTTAGTCATGGGCTGTCTGCCCTCCATCTCGTCAGCCTGGAAGCCACGCTGCTTGAGAGTGATTTGCTTCGGCAGTTCGACCTCCGATGGTGGCCCGTCCTTTTTGTCCATGGGCCTGGTGTCAGAAGTTCACATTTCCCACGATTCGTGGGGGAGGGGGAGGTCGGGGTTTTCGACCAGGAATTCAAGGTTGGGTGCTCTCGCCGTTTGGAAGCTGTCCCGTCGAATTTTATTAGTTAATATTGGCCTGGACATCCAGAGCCCGGGCTCTGTGTTCTCTCAGACTTGCTGGAGGTACTCTCCTTTTTGAGGAAGTCATTCAAGGCATTGCCTTTGTCCCAGACTGCAATCTTGGAGAATGGTTCTAATCTCCACTGTGCAGAGCGTGTGCGTTGTTGGATCCGTTTTTGGTAGGTGCCTGGCAATAGTGGGGTTCAAGGGTATGAGGCCGCAGATGCCGTGTCTCATGCAGATTGTGAGGACATGCTGTCCTGTCGTTTTCCCAGTCATGATTTGCACCCTATGGTGCATGCTGTCAACCGGAGGGAGTGGCAGAGGCATACAACGTTGCGTTGAGTCAGTGCAACGAAGGGTAGGCACTTGTATGCTCTTCACCCTTTGGTCGCTGTTCCACCACTCTTCTTCTGTCTTTTTAGCCGGCGTGACGCTGACACCTGCCGCATTTTAGGACTGGGCCTGCCCTACTCAATGCCCATATGTGCCGGTTGGGCTGGAGGGATTCCCCAGATTGTGACTGTGGAGTGCGGGAGGAGATGGTGGCTAACTTCCTTTTGGAATGCAGGCGCTAGGCCCATGTCAGAAGGATTGTGCTCAGGGGTTCGGTGCTAGCTGACGTATTCGGTGCGGAGGGTGACTCTGGGCATGGTCTCTGGGCAGTTCCGGGCTTCTGCATCACCAATCGGCGGTTTGAGCCATAGGTGAGCACTGTGTGCTGTGGTCGGGTTGTCGGGTGAATAGAGTAAGTAGTGTTAGATTTTGTCAGCAGAAAGAGCGCATAGCATATTGCATTTCCTCTGGTTAAGTACCAATAAATAAATAAACAAAGTGTGATGCTTATTTTGATCAACGGGGTTCCATAATTAGTTCAATTTGTACTGCTATGAATTACTTGTGTACCAAATTTTATGCTTTACCTCGATCTGCAATAATTTGTTGGTCAAGCATCAGAAGGGAGAATAGTGGAGTGCTGGGGGAGGGAAACCTTGGGGATTTTTCGTGGGGGTTGCATGGTTGATTCGACGTGTACTGCTAAGAATGACTTGTGTGCCAAAATTCTAGCTTTTAACTCGATTTGCAATAATTTGTTGGTCAAGATTTAGGGAGGGGGAACAGCGGAACACCGGTGGTAGAGCCTTGGGAAATATTTCACGGTGGTTCCGTGGCTGGTTCGATGTGTATTGCTAATAATGACTTGTCCGCCACAATTTAAGCTTTTAGCTCGGTCTGCAAGAATTTGTTGGTCATCATGCTCTCGGAGGCTTGGTATGTGGGGGCAATCTCAAGGGGTTTGCATAGCTAGTTCGCTTAGTACTGCTAAGAATAACTTGTGAACGAAATATCATGCTTTTAGCTCGATGTGCATGATTTTGTTGCTTAACAGCTGTACTAGTGAGGGCAAACGTTTATGAAACCACTTCTTTAAACTTTTAGTGAGGGTAAAGAGTCCCGACAACATCAACAAGTGACCATGCAGTGAAATAGTTATGACACAACCTCAGATACCGAAATTCGTTGGTCTATGCCAATTCTAGACAAAAAATTGCGTTTCAAAGTTTTACATTTTCCCAACAACAACAACAACAACAACAACGCCACATTAAAATAACGTTAAAAGGCCCTGGTCCTTGTTAATACCTACATTTTTAATTTAAGCTATAACAATTGAAAATCGGTTCATTGGTGCAGAGTCTCTAGGTGAGAGCAAAATTACCCCTAACAACAACAACCACAACAATATTGTAGTCGTATTAAAATAACATAAAAAAATCCCGAGGCAATGTCCATACCTATGTTTTAAACTATAAAACTTGATAATTGGGTCATTTGTTCGATCTCCAGGTGAGGGCAAAGAGCCCCAACAACAACAACAACAACAAGAAATGGCTGTACTGTGGACGCCCAACGTTTCAATTGCTGTCATTAAAATTTATGATGCAGTGATATAGTCACGACACGATCCCGAATACCAAATTTCATTTGTCAACTTCAATTCTGGGGGAATTTATAGAAGTTCAACGTTTGACGTTTAACATGGAAATGCATGCTGAGCCTTACACAAAGCCGTCTTTAATAAAACAATATGGGTGACCAAATTAAAAAGCAACAAACGAGAATCCTTAAGTCTACTTACAAGATTGACATTTTTTTTAACTAAGAAAAAAAAAATGTCCGGGGGGAAGAGGGCGGGAGGGGGGGGGGCTTTGATTTGTGGGTGAGCGTTGATTCATTTAGACCTTCAGCCTGGGAGCGCATAAACCGAGTTCTGGACGAAATATCTTTAGCTGCCACATTTTTAAATGGTTTTTGAGCAAAGGACTGAGTAAGGGTAGAGGCGAATAAAACTTTGTGACTCTAGACCTTATTCACTTGATGTCACTATTGAGAAAAACTGCTGTTTACCTCGTAT
The DNA here is from genome assembly GCA_023313725.1 of Lithobius niger. Taxonomy (NCBI): domain Eukaryota; kingdom Metazoa; phylum Arthropoda; class Chilopoda; order Lithobiomorpha; family Lithobiidae; genus Lithobius; species Lithobius niger. The sequence goes on from JAHWFP010025455.1 coordinate 10,235, forward strand.
GTCCTTTTTAAGGGCACGCTCGACCTTCTGTTGTTTTATCGATGCAATAGAAATAAAGCAGACAATACGAGGAAAGGGGTAATTGCCATAGTAGCTGGGGTGGAGAGGAGGTGGTGGGGGAAGGGTGGAGGGAGAGGTGGAATCGCGGACAATTCTTCTCCGGATATTTCGTTCTTGTACAATTCGTCCCGGACGTTTGGTTACCAGACAATTTGTAAGAAGTTCGTTCCTGGACAATTCGTCCTCCTTCCTCCCTCCCCTTCCCCCCACAATTTCGCTACCAAGCAGAAGTTAAAAGACCGAGTGCAGCCCAGTGGAACGAGTGTTCGGCTATTGTCCAGGAGAACCGGAAATAATAGGTAGGGGAAGGGGTTAATGGGAGGGGATGCTCACAAATTTAGGTTAAAAAAAAGTCACTTGGATAAAGTCACAGAATTAAAGTCATGGAAAATAAAGATGCCTGCCTCCAGGTTGGCTTTCATTTATGGCTCAGTTTTGTAAGTTTGAATTTGAATGTAAGTTAGGCCTACACAACACACTAGCTGGTACCCAAAGCTGCTCAGGTTTTACCACAAATAAGGAGGGTACCGGATAATGGCGTTGGGCAAACACTAATGCTCGAATGCTGTAGTTTGGAAAGATACAAATGCATATATAGAAATGTTGTTGGCACCCTTTTCTTCTGGAAATATATATATTGTCTTCACGTAATTTAGTATTTGTCATTTAATCTTTTTCGATTTTTACGTTACTGCTAAACGATTATACCCTTGTCCTGAATTTGTTAGTATAGACTCGACGAATGGCTCCAAGTTTAAAACAGCAAATTGTAGGGTGGGATCAGTTTCCTTGCCCGAATTTCAACAGGCAGGGTCGATAGTTTCACTGCGGAACAATTTTTAACACAATAGGTTCAATAGAGCAGTTGCTTTTACTCTCAGAGATCAAAGGACAGCAACGTCTGACTTGACTCAGTTGCCTTTAAATTTATTCGTTTTTTTTCACAGCTAGTTCTGTTTGTGGAGAAGCATAGCAACCCGTTTTATCAGTTTCTTTGGCCGATTTTCATCAGGTAGGTGGAACGTTTTTTGGTTTTTTCCTTCTTCTTTAAGCAAAATAAAAAAATACATATTTGAAACGCAAATAAATGCCCTTAGAACGCATATGAAGCTGAGGTATTATCCTAGTGTTAGTTACATCTACTATCTGTCTTAAACTAACAACCCATATTCGCTGCTTGGACGGGAGTCGAACTTAACGACCTTCAGATTAACGGTTTGACGCTCGAACCATCAGACTATACTGACTTAATGAAGTACGCCAGTTTTAAAACGCATTTGAAAAGACATTTTAAAATAATGTGACGTAGTATTTTGTTTGTTACTGAGTGTTACAGGACAATATCCATCCTGGCGAACGTTCGGCCTTTTTCTTTGCTACCGTAACAAGAATCAATGTTCTCGGCCTTATTCATTGCTACCTTGAAAAAAGAAATGGTTACGGGGGCATTGGCCCTTCACGTCACTTCCACCTTTTCTAGTTCAGTTTTTACCGCCTTTATTATGTAGATGTATGTAAATGTTGTAAACGCGTTCAATTTTCCATCTTTTCCCTAGTATGATACTTTTTTTGGTACATTAACTTAAAACCTATGTAAATGCCTGAAAAGCTGTAGACGCATGAGATTCACGCAAATACTGGGAGTGAATGTGCTCAGAAAACGAGTCACAGGAAGTATGATTCGGTGCCAAGACACGCCATATTTTAGGACAGTCTATTTGAACAATATCTCTCATTACGCGTTCACAAGGTGGAATTCATTGGTTCTGTGTATTTGGTGTTCATTGTTTGTGCGATCGAGCGCACACTACCACAATGAACCATATATATCGATCGCACATTTGATAATACGCAGTCAGAACTGTGAGGGGTCGCGCTTCGCGTTGAAATGATAAACATTCTAAAGCTATCTAATCAAAGTGCCGGTAACTCACTTCCGGAATATATGAAGGCAATGAAAATTATTCATACTGTAACAATGCACATCATAAACTTACTAATAACTATTATAGGGAAAAACAAAACACTCAAAACTACAAAAAAAAATCTGAAAACTATTATAAATAAATGACGGAGGAATTATCCGGGTACGAACTTGGGGATGAATTATTCGGAGACGAAATGTCCCGGCGCCGAATTATACTGTTAGCGGGAAAGCAAGGGGGGGGGGGGGGGGGAAGAACATTTAGTGTCGAGCTTAATTGGAAGTCGGTAGGCCTTATTATAAGAGCATACGCGGCTCACAGCCATTTGTGATTTGTTGCCAACACAGGTTCCGCGCTAAATTTTTCGGTTGCAACAACTTTTTTGACCCTCGACTGTTGCCAAAAAAATAAAACTTTGTAGTAATGGTAACTGTCCTCAAAGTTAAAATACATTTGGTAGCTATTGCTTATCTCTTCAACATCAACTTTTATTTGCAAGTATCTTGTTTTAGCCCCTTTCAGATATTGAGATTTTTATCATCACATTGCTGGGTAACTGTTTTAGCAAGTTAAGCTGCTTCGTTGACAGGCACCTGAATACTCATTAAATAAAGCTCAGTACCCAGATAGACCAAATGAACGGTGATTTTAATACACAGAAATTAGTTTTATCTACCACTTCCAGATGCAACTGTACATTTGTTGTGGTATTCACATTGCTTGGGTACTTTTATTAATTCGTCCGTACCGTTACAACAGTTTTAAATGAATTAAGGGGATAGCAAACATTTACTCATATTGATGGTTCAACTACACATCAGTACTAAAATTAACCAGAAAGTTGCTGAGCATCAGTCTAATATCCACACTTGAGGCTTCCGTAGAGGCTCAGTTTACAAACGTGTTTACCATATTGAATTTCCGGTTTTCACAGAAACTTTTGAACCACACTTTTTTAAGGTATTACAAAATTGAAAAATAAAACAATTTTTGCAAAATTCAGTCACAGCCTAAAGGATGCCGTTTGACTGCAATTTTGGCTGTAAAAGTAAAGGGCTGCAATTTTTGTTTGGCATAATAAAATTATTAGCAAAAGCATACTGAATAATAAAATCCAGGCACAAGTTTAGTTAGCCAAACTGGAATAAGAAAACAGTTCAGTCGACAGTATTTTCAGCCGAATCCTGAAAATCTTTTCAAAGATGGACTACAACTAAATATTTTAAACATGAAAAGTCATCCTTGACGTATTTTGTGAAGCAGTACATTTATTCTTGATTATTTTTGTGACGTCAGTCAGTTCCTTGCATTCAGTGCATTGATGTTGTAAACGACAGCGCCTAAAATAGTAGTTTCAAAAACTGTCAAATATGGAAAAACATCTATTTCCGATCCTAGAACAAATTTAGAATGATACTCGAGCTAAGTGATGGATCGTATCGCAAGTTATAGGATGAAACGGACTAATAATCAGTTCTTCCCGGAACACCAAGTCCACACTATGAAAATCGTTTCGCAGTAAAACTTTTCCTGCTCTGTGAAATTCGTGGGGCAAGGTGGCCTGATGGTTAGCATGACCGTCTTGAGTGCCAGAGGCCCCGGGATCGAGTCCGACCTCAGCTACCCCTGGCATTTTCGGGAAGAGAAGGGTCCTGTGAACTCTCGTGCTCATGTCGATTGTGGCATGTAAAAGAACGTGGAATGTGGGCAAAAGCTAGCAAAATTGTTTCTCTCTCCTTCTGGCGCCATGGCTTCGGTTGGGAGCGCAGCAAAACTACAGCTCTGTGAAATTCGGGCTAAGGCAACTGGCCTGCCCTAACGAATAACCTACATTGACTCGTAGTGAGGTAAATCGACATTATGTCCGAAGTGAACTGAATCAACATTTTTATTACTTAGGACAAGTGAGGCACAGAACTGATGACTTTTTTATCCAGAGTAAGGGCTTGAGATTGGGCGTCACTAAGCCAGTATTTCTTTAACCTTGTTTTGTAGCCAGGTGTGTGTTTGTCTAGCGTTGGAGGTAACCACTGCTGCCACCTATTTACGTTAACTTATACACGGTGAACCAAAAGTCTGGTCACATGCAAATAACTGCCGATATAATGGTGCTATCTTAATTCTGAAGAGATATTTGTAATGTAAGTCAGATATGGGGAAGCCAATGAAGATATTTTCAATGACCTTGAAAGAAGCATTCCAGGTCATCTGCATTCTATCTTCCAAACGGCGCAAGATACAGCAAAAAAGTGAATTACAAAGTTGTACGCGACATCAAACATGACAAACTGCGAAAAAAGATTGACAATTGGAGCAAAATTGTGAGGAAAACAAAACAGCAACAAAGCCTTCCCTGAACGTTTTAACTGCCATGCAGTGAAGCTTAGGGGCAGCCTCTACAAGCGAGTGTATGAGTTCCGTGTCTTTCCTGCAGCAGTGAGTGCAATTACATTTTAGATTGCAGAAAACGAACACGGATACGGATTAGGCCTAAAGTAATGAGCCATCATTCACAACACAGAAAATCACGTTCGGTATGTGATTTACTTTCTGATTTTACATTTATTTATTTTTGGGCCGAAGCCCTATGCCCTTTTGAGTGATTTCCAGGCCGGTCGCAACAATCGCCCAGCAATGAAAAATACGTATTGTCGTTACGAATGCCCTCACTTTAATCCGAATGTGGACCCTGGACATTCGAATGCCCGTACTTTTTAACAGATTTGTAAATCATTATATCATTCCAGATTACTTTCATTAAAGGGTAAATTATAAGTTTATGATGAACAGGAAGCAAGTGACAAGATGAATTTGCGTCACTTGCTTACTGGCAGAGATGGTTATATATTTCTGCCACCTAGGACTACGGAGATGCCTCCCCCCCCCCCTTCAAAACAAAGTGCTTTCATCGGCTTTTTTGCCAGGAAAAACGCTTCAAGAAAAATGCATGGTAGGCTTACGATCAGAATGCGCCGAAAGTAAGGGCGGGTGGTAAAAATAAGTTTAAAGGTTTTGACATTCGTATGGATAAATAAACTTGTTTTTTTGGGGTGGGGGCGGAATTTTACCGTGCAGTAGTAGTAGGCTAATTGTAGCATTATTCGAACGTAAATGTTACCGACTGAAAACATGGCATAAATAACTGAGGGGTAGGGGGGGGGGGGGAGGCGG
>JAHWFP010025455.1:36364-46882 GCA_023313725.1 Lithobius niger
GTAAAGCACAACAGCACCTAAACAGATGGAATTTTCTCAATTGTACATTTTATTATTTCAATTAAAAATCATCAATTTTTATCCGTTTTCATTTTAACAAGTGAAAATTCAATCATATATCCCTCTTTTTTACGGCTCACTTGACGTTTTTGTTTGTAATCCGTGTACCTATTTTACATCTATGGCGTCGCGCTACAAAGCTTTATGCATGCAGTCGATTGTTGCTGGCCACTTTGAAACAATTCAACTCATCTCTGAAAGCCTGCATCTGCGAAATAAATACGCAATTCTATCGTTTTTAGCTGCCAATTTCGAAATTCACAACGCAGCTTAGTTTGGTACAAAAATATACGCGTTTAGCTGAAACACTGATACTTTCACGATTATTTATTGAGGCCCTGGCCCGTAGTCGTACGCCCCTACTAATACACCAACTACACACACCACTCACTTAACCACCTTCTTAACCTTCTGATTCTTTCGATCACTATTTTATTTGAGGCCACAGTTAAACGCTGTACGCCCCAACACAAAATACTACACAAAAGATCTGCACAAGACAAAATAGCCCAACAACTACTTCGACTACAACCAAGTCCGGACCACACCACCAACGCACTAGAGCACACTACCAGACGCTAGACCTAGATCAGGAGCACCCCCATCAAATCTCTATCCCTATACGCCTGCAGAATCTCGCAACTGCCCGCAACTTCGCTACTGGATTGTGACCCATGGACTGCGAAAGCAAGTCATGCAACAGCGGAAGCTCGCGAGTCCAGGGATCCAACAACACACGCCACTGCGCATACTGTGGACACAGGAGCAGGACATGTTCCGGTGTCTCCTCAACAAGACAGAACCGACAGACTGGAGAACTGGCCCACCCAAAATGATGCACATGGGCACGCAGGAGCGAGTGGCCAATCCGTAATCTTGAGAGCGTTCTCGCATCACCATACCCTAACTTCTCCACATTGGATTTGATACAACACTCCGGGTGCACCTCATGAAACCGCCTGCACACCGGCAACGAATCCCAGTCAACTTGCCACATTCTCAAAGCCCAACGCCGGACAAGCGGCTTGCGCATCTTGGCAGAAAGCACTGGACTTATTTCCGGGCAGTCCGTAGACAACGCGTCCCGAGCTAACCCATCCGCTTGCTCGTTACCCCAAATTCCACTATGACCCTTTACCCATCGGAATGCAACTACACTGGAACGCGTTGCCATCCAGAATTTCCACGCTATCGTGTACACCAGCGGGTCAGCAACATCAAGATGCCGCCAACAACGCCGGAGGTGCAAGAAACACGATAGCGAATCAGTGATCATGGAGAAGGACGGTAGGTCAAGGTTCAACGCCACATCAAGTGCTACCGAGACCGCTAACATTTCACACTCGGTGCTGGAGGAAACAGCCGCAACCTTCCGCCGGAGCGATACCTTCAGCGACGGGACGACCACACCAATGCCCCCCTCACACCTTGACAGCACAAAGGATGCGTCACAGAAGACATCACAGCCTTCCAGCGGGCTGTCTGTAATCATATCCAAATCCGGACACCACGACCACGGGCTGTATGGCACCACACACCCTACAGGAATAGAGCTGCCAGTTACTTGCCGGAGGAGGCTGATTCTTTCACGATTATTTATTGAGGCCCTGGCCCGTAGCCGTACACCCCTACTAATATATAAACTACACACACCACTCACTTAACCTACGCACTACAACAATCCTCGAGGCACACCACATCATCACCACCGCCGTACACCGCCACACTGCACACTGCACTTCTCTGCGGAACTGCTGCCAGTACACCAGGTCATCCAATCCACCACTACAGAACTCTTGCCACTCCTGCACACTGCACCACCGCACTGCACCGCGTACCAGACTCAGCCGTCCGCCTTTTCTTTCCCATGCAGGGGAAGTTCCAGTGGGCGTCTACACACTTGTGCTCCTGCTGATGAACCACTGTGAACAAGAGGGCTCACCTTCTCTTCTCCATACAGGGGAAGTCCCAGTGAGCCAGGCCCACTTCTTCACTTCCAACCTCTCCCTTCAAGTGACGCACTGCACCAACACGCAGCCTAGCCAAACAGGAACTCCACCACTATCTGGCAGCTGACTACAGCAGACCGAAGACGGGGACCGGTGGGGTTAGGAGGTGGGGAAGGTGAAGGGGCAGGGACCCAATTAAACACTAATCTTTGAGTCATGGCAAAAACGTGCAATAGCATGCAACTTAGCAAGTGGATGTTTGCCAACGGAGAGCGCCAGCAGCTCGTTCACCGTGCTGTGCTCACGCAACCAGGAGGCAAGCAACAGACGTTTCTGCGCGTATTTCCTGCACACCAGAAGGACATGCTCTGGCGTTTCATCGACGAGGCACACCAAGCAGCTCGGCGTGCCAACCCACCCATACCGGAATTGTTGGGCCTGTAATAAAGTGTGCCCAACTCTAAGTCTAGAAACCGTTTTCGCCTCACGGAAGCTAAGCTTGTCGATACTCGAGCTTGCAACACATGCTGGGTGTATCGCATAAAAACCTCTGGCTGCATCTGTCGCATCCCAGTTCCCTTGCCACAGCGACATGACCCACTGTTTAACTATCACTCGGCGCATTCGTGCCGATAAAACCGGGGTAACAACTGGGCTCTGCTCAGCAACAGCTTCCCGCGCAAGCCCATCCGCCAGAACGTTGCCACGATCCCCGGAGTGACCTCTTATCCACTGTAATCGTACATAACTGGAACGCGTCGCAATCCACAGCTTCCATAAGATCGTGTAGATAAGCGGGTCATCAACCTCAAGGCATTCGCAAGATTTCCGGAGATGGCCAAAGCCTGCTAAAGAGTCCGTGTGAAGCGTAAATGACGGCAGCTCAACATCAATTGCCATATCCAACGCCACAGAAATGGCAATGAGCTCACAAAGCATACTGGATGTGACCGCTTCCACTCGCCGCTTAACAAAAATCTTAAGCGACGGTATTGCAACTCCAATCCCTCCACACTGGACATCCGCCTTGAACGAGGCATCACAATAAACCCCACAATCCGTGTTCCCCTGTTCGAAGACCTGAAGCAGGCGCGGACACCAAATCCAGGGACTGAGTGACCGGGCCCGAGCCACCGGAAGAGCACCGCTCGAAACTTGCTGCAGGAGAGTAATCCCTGCACCAGCCTCTCCCAGAATGCTTCGTGCTCTTTCAGACAAGCTTCCATAGTCCTCCAAGATTTTGCCCACTGGATCTGACGGGCCTCTACTCAGATTCCTAAGGCACAGTGCAACCAGAAGCTCTTTGGCCCTAATGTCCAACGGAGGCTCATTGCACTCCACCCACAGTGCCTGGACCGGGGTGGAGGCTATGCATCCTGAAACAGCACGCAGACACGTGTTTACAGCAACTTGCAGCGCCTGCAAGTGCTGCTTGGACCCATTCAAGAACGGGAGATGGTAATCCAGTACCGATCTGACAAACGTTCTGTACGTCGCTAGGAGCGCCCCTCTCGTCACAGTCCCAACACAGAGGGCCCGCAACACTGCCGTTCGTGCCAACACCTTTCCTTTTAGCCTGCCTACATTCTCAGACCAATTCAAGGCTGAATCCAGGATCACACCAAGGTACTTCACAGTAGGCTTCGGCCGAATCACTTGATCCCCAACATATAGCTCAACTCGGTCCACAGCAACCCTAGTATACCGTGCGACACCACCACTTCAGTCTTGGCGGGGGCTAGGAGCAACCCTCTCTCAGTCAGAAGGCTCTGAATGTCACCAATAGATTTCTGTGCACACTCAGTCATCAGGTCCAACCTATCGCCTACAAACCAAATAGCCACATCGTCCGCATAGCAGACGATGTTAGCCGAAGCGCCAACCTCAGTTAGCACTTCATTTATTGCTATTGCAAATAAAGTAGGGCTTAAACAACTCCCCTGGGGAAGTCCCCTGTCAGTATTCGCCTCCGCTGACCAAAATCCATTGACCCTCGTCACAAACGTCCGGACTCCTAGAAGTGCAACTATGGTGTCAACAAGCTTCTGCCCTACCCCCATATTGATCAGAGCAGTCCTAACCCAGGCTATGGACACAGTGTCGTAAGCTGCCTTGATGTCCAAGAAGACAGCCAAGACAACCTTGCCCTGTGCCCATGCTTCACGTATGCTAGAAAGCAGAAACAACACCGCATCCTGTGCACTGCGGCCCGGACGATACCCGAACTGCTCCTCAACCAGACACCCAAAGTACTCGATGTGCCAGCTGAGTCGCCGAATTACCATCCGCTCATATATCTTCCGAACACATGATAGCAATGCAATAGGCCTATAATTTATTACCTCAGATCTGTTGCTGCCAGGCTTATGCACTGGGACCAGGATAGTGAAGGTCCAGGCTGCTGGGATGGGTGATCCATCAAGGATGCGCTGAAATAGCGCCACAAGGGACCTCTGATCCTCAACGGACCCCTGACGAATGGTCCCATATCCCACCCCATCAATGCCAACAGCACTGTCGTTCCTACACTGAGCCAACGAAGCCCGGAATTCGCTGAACTCCCATGGAGCATCTCCCACATCAGAGATGGTACCTCCTCTGGTCGGTGGTGGCGATGCCCCCTCTGCAAGGCTGTACACACTTGCAAACCTCGCAGCGAAGGCATCCGCCATCTGCTCACCGCGCAAAATTTCACGATTTCCGATACTCGCGACAGAGCTGTATATCCATTCCTGCACAGTTTTATTGTTACAGCGCCCTATAGACTTCCAGGCCTGCTGGAGCGAATGAGCACTACCCACTTCTTTACAGAGGCGCTCGCTGTACAACTCTTTTTCAGTCCTGAGGATATAGTGTGTTTCTGCCGCCACTCCTCGTTTTACCGTTCGTTTTACCGTTCAACAATCAACTTTTTAGCAAAGACATAACACGTGGACGAAGAATAAATCCGGAGTTTGCTGAGTGGCATTGTTCCCTAAATACAATGGTTAAAACAATATAAAACAATCAAAATGATCGTTTAGGGTCCCGTAACTCCGGAATGGATGGACCAATTGAAAAAGTGGTAGCTGTAAGATTGAAGCCCAGGGAAATTTCTGGCTCAGATCATGTTTCAGATTTTAGGTAGGTGCAGTAGTTTTTTCTGAAACCGTGTCATTCAAGAACAAGAACATGAACCAGAACCAGAACAACAAGTGAACAGTTTTCAAATTTACGTTTTGCTGCCTACGTTTACTATTGCACGGAATTGCATAAAAGTTGGTGTAAAGTTTGGAAAAGTTGCTATCTACTATCTGGCCAAGTTGGTTGAATATTTTGAATAGAAACGGAGAAATTAAAAGTTTTGAGTTTTGCTGGCGAGAGGACTTCAATCATATATATACACGGGCCGTGTATGATAACTACCTATCATTCAAAAGTATGAACCCATGGCTTTCTGAAAGACTGAAGTGGGGTAGCTAAAGCGATGTAGGACAAAGAGGAACACTTGGGGTGCCTTGGAAAATTGACCTATGTAACTCAGGTTGCGAGGAAACACGCTGTTGCAGGAACTAATTGCGTACGTCGTGCGAGATGTCGCGTCATAATTCCTTGGCTAGCTTAATTGTAGACGATTGCCTGTACTTATCACATTCAAATTACTCTTCAGGCGGTAAACTAAACAACCGAACAAACCATGCTCGCCAAGCTTGGTAACTGACGGACAGGGGGCTAACACTGCAAACGAATCGACTATCGACCAATCAGAAACGAGCTAGAAACAAGGGGGAGGGGGGGGCGTTTTATTTATTTGCATTAATCACTGTGTCAGGTGGATGAGTTTATGTTAGATTCGGTGCAGGAAGGTTCGGTGTCATAATTCTGTAAATAAGCTCCAGAAATTAGTGATTAAATCTTCAACGTATCTTAACAGAAAGTACGTAAATAAACTCCTGCTTGCTGTTCAAAATAAGACTGTATTGTCGTTTATTGCTGTCACGTGAATGAGAGTCGATACGATAGCGAATCATTTTAGTGACGATTTCGGATTAAAAAGGATACTAATTCGTGGCGATGAAAGCAACGAGAATTATTTTTGCTTGATAATTGATCCAACCAGGTTAATTGTTGAAATAAATAATAAAAGTGTGACATTGTTGTGGTGTATTTATGCACTGGTCTCTTGTTGGCTCCCTCCAAAACAGAGCTTAGTTGTTGCAATGGCGCGCATAGTGAAGCGTTTTCTGCTGGACCTAAAACTAAAAGGTATTTTGGATCAACGTGAGATTGACATGGGCTTCACTTCTGATGCGAAGTATGGCGAAGTACAGAAGTTTGCTGCTGAGGTCGGGATTGACGAGGTAGACTTGCAACTGTACGGAGTGGTGGGAGGAAAACAACCAGATTCCGATCGAGGGTTAGCGCCCGTAGAGTGCAACAATGGAAGCAACAAAGAACAGAGAGGGATTGTTACCGAGGGGATTTATTCAAGGTTACCTGTAGAAACTGTGTCCAATTTCGTGGCGGGAGACAGAACAGAGCGGAAAGACAGTGCGTCCTCGTATGCAGAAGCTGCTGAGACTGGGCGTAGGGGTGTTTCAAGGCAAGGAGTAAGTGACAGTGACTTGAACTGGCTGAAATCGTTGTATAATAGCAGTCTAGCTAATGTGGCGATGGAGAAGTCTTTAGTCATCATAGCAGATAGGGCGGGCTGTCCGTATGTGACGGCAGATGTCAAGTCGGCATTGGCAACTGTAATTGACCTACGGCGTGAGACTGGGCTCGCATGGTTCAGGGCGAACAATGCTTTTCACGTTTCGTTCGCGGACCCAGACGCTAAGCAGATTGTGAAGAACATAAGGGGTTTTAGGTTAGGCGGCCATGCGGCTACAGTGCACGATATGCATGACAGGGTCCTACGCATAAAAATTCATTGGTTTCCATTGGATGTTGCTGATGATGACGTTAAGAGGGCTTTTGTGAACTATGGTGAGGTAGTTAGCCTGGTACACGAAATGCATACCGAAGAGGGTATCCAACACTGCCGTAACGGCATCCTATCTGTCGTGCTTCGCCTCAGAGAGTCCGTGCTGGTTGAGGATGTGCCAGATGTCATTAGGATTAGGGGTATTCCAGCTCTGTTGATTGTGGGCAATCGGGCGCCACAATGTCTGAAATGTTTCCGGCGAGGACATATTAGAAAATATTGCCCCAATGCGTACTGTCGTACCTGCCAGAGTGCCATGCCAAAGACTGCACTGTGTGTCCACCTTGCTCCACCCCCACCGATGACTATTACTGACCGTGAGGAGGCTGTGCGGCCAAGTGACGGAGTCCAAGTGGAGAACCGCTCGCCGGGACAGTGGACGCGAGTACGTGCCTCCAAGCGCAAGAAAACGTCGGGGGCCTCCCAGGCTCTTTCCAGGTTGTCCCCGCAGCCCAAGGTAGTGGCTAGAGATGATAATAACCGGTTTTCTGTGTTGTCAGCGGAGGAGGAGATGGATGACAAGCAGCCGAGTACTCCCAGTGCTACCCTGGTGCCTGCAGATGGTTGTGCCCAGCCAGGAACTTCTGATGTGGCCCCTTCTTCTGTTGCCCAAGGAGCTTGTGCCCCGTCTGCTAGTGTACTGTCAATGGTTTCTGTGGTTGGTGAGTTGCAGGATGGTTCGTCGGTGTCTAGTGCTGTACGCTTAATATCCGATTGGGCAAAAGAGAGTGAAGATATGATGGCTTCCACCGAATCTTTACTTGGTGCTTCAGAGGTGTGCCATAGTGAGGAGCACAGTGGTTCTGATTCACTCAGTGGAAGTGGCGAATTGTTGCAAGTTCATGTGTCATTGTAACCCACCTAACCTAACGTGCATTCTATTTCTGCGTGTGGAATGTGAGAGGAGCAAGCAGCAAACTTGAGGATGTCGAAAAGCTGTGTTCTGGTGTAGATGTATTGGGAATAGTTGAAACGAAATTCCCCCCTGGCTTTGTCCCAAAGATCAGAGGGTTTCATGGTGTTGCTGGGCCTGGACTCTCTGGTATCCGGGTTTTTTTTAGGAACACGATTCCTTTTTCGGTTGCCCCGTACACACTATGTACGGGCATTGATGCTTGCATTTTTCGGATCTGGTGGGGAACTCGCTGGATCACGTTAGGGGCAGTTCACGTCGTTGGGCGGTTTTCTGCTCCGGAGTGGGTGACGTGGGTTGGCTCTCTTCCACGACCCTTGATTCTGGGAGGAGATTTCAACGCGCATCACACGGTCTGGGGCAGTGTGCGATGTGACCCCCGTGGGTCAACTTCGATTAGAGGCAATTCAAAATGGGTCTATTACGTTTTTCAGGAGGTATGGTGCGCTTGTGCAAGAGTCTGTTTTGGACCTTTTTTTATGCTCATCAGATATTGCAGCGCAATTCTCGTTTATTACTTCCTCGGATCTCAGAGGCAGTGACCACTTTCCAGTGGCACTGTCTAGTAGAGCTTATACCCCTATGAACACGTGTAGAGGTATGCGCAGCGGACGCCCGCTTATTGATTCGGGAGCTTTTGCTGGGTGGATCGGTACGTGGCTCAGGGATAAGAGGCGTGTTCGTAGGAGCACTACCAAGGCCCGACTTGACCCGGTCTGGTGGACCCCAGTTTGCAGGAAGGCAATCTGTGACAGGCGTAAGGCTTGGCAACGATTTAACAGGCTTCGTTGTGATGAGAGATGGTTTGAGTATGTTGGGATTGTGCAAGAGACTAGATTTATCTTGCGCAAAGAGGAGGCCAGTTTTGGGCGCAGGTTGTGTGAGCGGGTTTCCCAGGGTGTCCCCGCCTCGAAGGTCTGGGCTCTGGTGCGCCCCCAAGATTCCCGCATCGCGGTGACCTGGGCATTAGATGTAAGAGGGAATGTTCTGCGCGGTCCGACTTTGGCCAATGCGTTCAACAATAATTTTGCTTTGGTTTATGGGGCGCCGAAGGGCCCCCCTCCCCCCACTATTGTTGGGTCTATTGCTAGTGACCCTGTTTCTATGGCAAGCCAGATGCCTTTGACAGTTTTGGAACTGTCAGCAGCACTGGGTGCGTGTAAACTTGAAAGTGCCTCGGGAATTGACGGTGTTACCTACGATGACTTGCGACGCCTTGACAGCGATGGCCGCTCTACCTTACTGGCGTTTTATCAGAGCCTCTTTGATGGGGCCCCAGTCCCCCAGTCCTGGCTATTCTCAGTTCTCACCCCTGTTGTGGGTAGAGGTAAGGTCCGGTCTGCGGTCACGAGCTACAGGCCCATTGCTCTTCTATCCTGCCCTCGGAAAGTCTATGAGAGGATCCTCATCAGCAGGATGGTGTGTCAGATAGAGGAGTCTGGTGGACTTTTCAGTGCTCAATTCGGCTTCCGCAAGCACAGGGGAGCCCACGATGCGATGATGTATCTAGAGTCTGGCATTCGGGAAGCCTGGGTTAATGACTGCATTTCAGTCGTGGTTTTCTTGGATATCAAAGCAGCATATGATATGGTTGACGTGGCATGGCTAGACCATTCGTTGCAGGGGTTAGGAGTTTGTGGGAAGCTTCGAGCTGCTTTGATGGCTCTTCTCGGCAGACGGCAGTTTGCGACTAGGGTGGATGGCTCCTGGTCCGGTGTGCTGTCGACTGACAGAGGCCTGCCGCAGGGGGAGCTGTCTCAGCCCGGCTCCGTTTGCGGTGGCAATAAACACTGTCTTGGTTGAGCTGAGCTCCACTGTCAGTGTCGTCGTTTATGCGGACGACGTCGCCGTCTGGCTGACGGGAAGGGACCTGCCTTCTCTCCTTGAGATTTTGGAAGCAGCTGTCGCCCGGTGTTCTCGGCTCCTAGCGGCTAGGGGACTTGTGCTCTCCAGTGCTAAGACGGAACTCATGATTTTTAACCGGGGGCCATTGCTCGCAGGTTCCATCTCTGTTGACGGAGTACGCGTTGAGGCAAAGAGTAAGGTGAGATATCTCGGTTTTCGGTTGGACCCGCGCCTTGACTGGTCGCATGATGTTGCGGCTGTCAAGGACACCTTGTCGTCCAGGCTCAATATTTTGAAACTGCTCACTTGTAACAGGTCGATAGCGAAACGTGCCACACTGCTAACTTTTTACAAGGCGTACATAAGGTCAAGTGCGGACTTTCATGCCCCAGTCTTGGTGACTTCGCGCAGTGCCATGAGAGGTGTACAAGTTGCTCTGAATGCATGCTTGAGGGTCGTGTCCGGCTGCTTGCCTTCGACCCCAGTGCTGGCGCTGCTAGTGGAATCTGGTGATTTACCCATTGATATTAGGGCCAAGGAGCTTCTGGGTAGAATTTGTCAGCGAGCGGTTGCAAGAGGATGGGCAGACCCCCTGGCCCGCATTATCTTGGACTATATGTCACTGTCACAGAGGGCTCGGGATCTTCTGGGTGCCCCGGGGTTGGGAGCATCTCTGCTGGCTGCCCCGGAACTGGCCCGTTTCCCGAGGGTTCTCTTTGCTTCCCCTCCACCCCCCTGGGTGTGGTGTGGTGATGCCCTCCAATCTATCCATTGTGACCACAGTG
>JAHWFP010025456.1:0-48086 GCA_023313725.1 Lithobius niger
CTGAATAGAAATTAAAAAAAAAATTTCTCTCCTACACTAATTCAATTTTAATTTTGTTTTCTTCAAAAGGGGAAACTAGGTTTCTATTTTAACGTTTTCTATAATGACTAGCTGGACCCGTGCATGCTGCACGGTGATTGAATTTCCTGGAGTTAGCCTCTCCCGGTGTTTCATCGTGTTAGTAAAGTAACTGGTGCTTTCAATTTCTGGCACCCCTAACTCACACTCCCCAACCCTGTTCCTGGTCGTCCTACTACCCCCGTAATCCACTGCACGCCCTCCGGCAGTGTAGAATTTGATTACCGCTTCGCCCTTCCTCCAGCACCCTCTGTGTTTCTTCTCCCCCCCCCCCCCCCGAACATCCTGCCACTCCACACCCCACTGCACGCCGTCCAGCGCATCGTGGCTTTTTCAATTTCTTCTCCCCACCCCAACCTGCATACCCCCGCTCCCTGTCAGGCTCCCCGACCACCCTCCAGCAGTGTCGGGTCTGTATACCTCCCTGCCTTTCTCCCCAGCTCCCCTGGTGTTCGGTTATAAATTTATTGACTCCCCAAAAACACCCATCCCCTCCCGGCCCTGCCCTCATTCCCCCTATGGCTTGATGCGGACATTCAGTAAGCGCTTATTGTGATCTCCCCTTCTCATTCCCCTTCCCTTCCCCTCTTGAACTTTGTAAGGGGGCACTGTGGACCCGAGCAAAGCGAGCAGCATTAGCCGTGTGGTCAGTGTCATCGTGTCCAAACAAAGTGAATCTGGTTCCCACGACTGACCCTATAATCCGTAAAAAAAAAGTATGCGAAAGCCCCCAAAAAGATGCATACCTGTGTTTTATTGAATCCTTAAAAAAAATCCTATCACTGAGTAAGTCAGTCATTCAGTATGCAAACACCTGCTGTACGTTAATATCCATGATTGTTTCCGGCAACTTTGAAACAATTCATGTGCGTTATCTGTGACAACAGAAGAGGGCACATTGGGGTAATAATTATCCGGCTACTTTGAAACAATTCCGCTCAGCCCTGGAAGCCTGCATCGAAGAAATAAATAGACCATTCTATCGTTAATAGCTACCATGGCCTCGAAATTAAAAACGTAGCTTAGTTTGGTTTAAAACTATATGGGTTTATCTGAAACACGGATTCTTTCATTTTACCCATCAGCAATCAACTATTGGAAATAGTGCACCAAGAATTGTTAGGCCCGGTAGCAATGACAAAGCATGCACACGAAATGCACCAAGAATTGTTATGCATGGTAGCAATGACATGGCATGCGCATGAAGAATGAAACAAACGTTATTTTAAATTGTAGCCGCGATTGTAGCCGTTAATTTGAATTGTTGGGCTGCTGCAGGCTGCTGCTCCTCCTTGTGCAGGTTCCTGAGGTTGGGTATTATATTAGTCGATGATCAACGTGTGTTTTATCTTTTTGGTAGTGACAAGGTATACGGATGTATGTATTTCATTTACATTTTCTGGTGTTAAGCTTATTTTAAGTTTTTTTTGTCAATCGTTGTAAAATGTCTACCAGAAATTTCAGACGCGGCCAAAATTATTGTGTGTGTGTGTGTGCGGTGGGGAGGGTCCCAACCAAAAGTCTTGGGGGTCGGGAAGCGGTCCTTCATAGTAAATACCAGGAGGTGGGACAAAACAAACCAAAATTAAGAAAACGGCAAATGGAAAATGTTGAAATTTTGGACAAAAGTGGTAGCCAGTTCGAAATTTCATTCTCCCCCAATATTTCGTCTCCGATATGCCCCTCATTCCAGAACTATGCATGATTTACAGGGAATTGACAAAATGAGATTAAAGCACGATGACACCCTGGTCATTTCAACTGCGCACAACTTTATCATCTTGCCAACAGTTAATACACCTAATCAGGCATTTTTTAACTTTAATGTTATGAATGCATTACCGATGTAGATTTGTTGACTATGACTGCTGCACAAGAGGCATTGGCGTTAGTGATAGGTTGAAGATAATTTATTTTACTTTTATTTTGTATTAGATTACTACTTTATGCAATGTCTGCAGAAAGTAACGCCAACCATTCTGATGCAGAAACCTTCCTCCTTGCTGCAGTGAACAGCGCTCCGGACACATCATTACCGTGTACAGTTTTAGGTATGAATTAATAGTTATTAATAACTAATTGTTATTAATAGCCTACTTGGTGGTACTTCAGGGATAATTCAACAATATCACTTCTTCTCACTTCTTGGCCCTATTTTACAATGCAAATGAAAAGTTGCACAGGCAATTTTACTCCACTAAAACAATAAATTTGTTTTTCTTGCCACCAGACAGGCCTGACTCATCTGCTTAACTCTTCCTTCGAACGTCTAGGCTTGGACTAACAACTCTTCGAGATGGACGATTCATGTACGGCTACCTGTAAGCTGGAGTGTGTTCCGACCTTCTGCAGCTACAATATCAGCGCCACCACAAAATACGTCAGTGGCGTGTCACCTTAAAACTGGGGAAAACTTTTGGAAATAGTTTCGATCTCCCATGACGCAAGGTCGCGCTGTCAGTCTCATAATAGTATCGGGCGACGCTTCCATCTCAAAGAGAGCTGTTAGTCCAAGGTCTAAGTAATGATTTCACCTGTAATATTACTAAGTCCTTAATCCTTTAATTTATCCGATATATCCTTACCGGTCTTCCTCCCTATTAAACCCTCAGTTGATGTACGGCTTCCATTTGGCTATTTAAATTTAATAAATTAATTAGATTCACTAAGCATTCCTGCTTAGCTCAGTTCAGCCTCAGACTTAGCACATCCTTGGTAAGCTACTAAGTATCTGCTATCCAGATACTACTTATAAATCAGTAGTTAGGACATTACCTCATTGCTAAATATAGACCTAGTCAGGGTTCGAGTCCCGACTTGTTCAGCTCTACCTTACTATTGGAACTGTTTGCTGCTGGGGATATGCATATAAAGGGCTCATCTTCTCAGGCAGCAGTCACTCCTGTTCCAACTTTGACACTGTGAGGCTGCTTGCCACTCAGCTCCTGACTCTTGAGCCCATCATCAATTATTAAACTAAGTAGAACTCGGATTTATGAATTGCATTCATGCTGAACTTAGAATAAGTTAGCCTAGCTTATTTTAGACTAAGATCCAGGCGTAACTTTGGCAATGACGCCTTAGTAGATAAGACCCATAGCCCTTAGCTAAGAGTGCTTTAATAAGGATTAAGAAGGAGTCAACTAACACTAAACTGAATCATTCCTGATTTTGACTGTGAATAAATCATGTTAATTCAGCCAATTACATCTTGTGTGGTCTCCCTTCTTTTGCTTGCCATTGCTTACGATATTTGTAAGCAATGTTGTTGCTGTTAGTTAATAATTGGCCGGTGTAAGCTGTTTAGCTTACACACCGGAAATCCTCGATATATCCGTTTAAGTTGGAAGTTTGAGAGGTTTACACACCTTGAAGAGAATTTATATAAATGATTTTTTTTTACCCGTCAAAAGATTTCACCTTTGCCTACCATTTTTTACAACAGAGCAATCAGTCACATGGCAGATCCTCCGTGCCCATTCTTTTGGAGACTACGAGGAAATCTGTTTGGGAGTGACAAAAGAAGTCAATAAGGGGTTTAAACAAATCAATTAAGGTGTCTGGGGGAGCGCTACAAGTTTTGTCAGTCGATTTGGGCCTAACATAATTTCATTTAAACATGCTATGTACATTTTTAACAATTTTTAAAGGTGAGATTGTGCTGTTGTCTTACGAACACGTTATTATTTATTTAATCATCGAGTAAGGTTGAGGTGGAGTAAATTTCAGGGGGAGGGTGTCATGGATTTTTTAAAGCTTTGTATGGTGATGGGGGAAGGGGTTATAAAAAAAACGGTCAAATTTAGGAAAAAATACAATTCTGGATCTGAAAACACATTGACTTCTGGGGAGCAAGCCCCGCTCCTCTCCCCCCCCCCCCCCCAAGTCTACAAGTATGAAGTGCTAGTTGTTGCAACATTTTTAGAAAAAACTTTGGCTTCTTCAGGTATTTTTTATCTAGTAAATGTCGACAATAGTAGGGTTATGTTGATATGAACTGCTTTAATTGTGCCAATATACATCCCTCAAATCAAAAGTTAGTACCGCCATGACTCACTAATCTCAATCCAAATGAAGTTTTACACAACGCTTCTTTATTGCACTTTTCTTAAAAACTTGGTACATTTCCTATACAATTGGGAAATTGCCATTGTGGACTGCTAATTATTTAATTGGTCCACATGAAGTCATCTAGACTTAACCTAAACAGGCAAAATAAAAAGCTAACTTTTTTTTACCTCCGAGGATGTGAGGGGGGGGAGTTCAGAATATTTTAAATGAGTGGGAGGGGAAAAGAAATCAAGATATTTTTCTAGGTCTTGAGAGGATCTCATTGAAAAATTAAGTCACATTTTCAATGCCTCAGCCTGCACCTCTAGTTAAAAGAGCCAATCAGCTTTCTGCTCACTGCTTCTGCATCTATTGAGCAACTCCTGAGAAAATAGAAACAGGATGCAGGTTTTCCTTAAATAGAGGTCCTCTGCAGAATAAAGTCGTTCTGTATTTTGACACATGTTGCCACCAGTCGCTGAGCTCCCGGGGTCAGGACTCTTCAGCATCTCCAACCAAAGAGAAGTTGAATATCAGTTAAGCTCAGTCTGTATGGACTTAGAATAGTTACAGAAGCATCACTTCTTGGGGACTAAGGTCCCGGCAAGTGTTTAGCAAGGACACATCATCTACTATAGATACGTCCTTATTCCCCCAACCCTTTAACATTAATTAAGAGTGCATTTAACTGGGATTTAAGAGGGAGACGTAAAACCTAAATAAATTTGTATAAATGATTTTGAAACGTAAGTTCATCTTGTGTGGTCTCCCTTCTTGTTTAGCCATTAGTTACTCGAGTGTTGATGTTTATTGCTACTAGTGTTAACTCGGCTGGTACGACTGTACGATCATACACTGTTAATCCCCATTTAATTTGCCCTGAGGATTTCCTAAAGAGATTTACATTTTGGAGTACTGCGGCAAGTATGTAGGTACATTTCGAACATTTCTTTATTCACATCAACACATTTGCAACATTTCCCAGCATTTTTCGAAATGATGGTTTCAAGTCAGGAGATTGTTGTGTGTGTTGGATTCCTTTACAGTAAGAGATCAGACCTAGTCAAAATGAAGTCTGTTAGAATACTGGCATTTTAAATTTTCTTTCTAGGGTTGTACTACCAGCGTGTAGGCCATGTCACAGGTGCTGAGATCTTCTACAAAAAGGCTGCAAAACTTCTGAGAGATACAAGTGGACCATGCCCGTGGGCTAGCTTGGAATCCGAAAGTACATCAGGTAATTAAATTAATAGTTGCACTTTCCAAAAGTGATACTTAAAAATACCAGTGGTTTCATGCCATGACATTATTCTTTAACAAAAAAAGTGTGATGAGCGAAATTCTAATGATGCCATTCAGTTGAAATAAAACAGATATAACTGTGTTCGTTATGAGACTGGGTGTAAAGAGGGAAAAAACATAATTGACAGAATTTCATTTGAGTTTTATTCCAATCCATAAATTACTAGCCGCGCACATAGTGGGGAAGATGATATTGTCCTTCCCTTTTCGCAAAATAACCTTTTTGTAAAAATAAAATAATTACCTTTTAGTGCCATCATTTGCTGGCGGCAGTGCCCTAGAAGGCCTAAAGGCCTAAAAAAGGCAAATAAGAGGGGCAGAAAAGGATAAAAAGAGTGAAAGTAAAGGAAAACCTAAATCTTGCTGTGGTCTTTTACTAAAAGTTGCCCCTGCCCTCTCAGGGGTTTGGGCAGAGTACTAAGAAACACGAAAGCCTCGAAATTAGCCAGATTGCAAACTGAAAACGAAATTTCTGGGCTATTCTCCTTCATCATGTAAGTCCCAGCTGCTATTTCCGAATTTTTTTCTTAAACCAGAAAACTGGTCAAAAAATGGTCAACTGGCATAGGGGGTTCCCTGCTTTTGTCAGAGGAGGTACCATGTAAAAGTGCTTGATTAACTAGTTGGTCTCAGTCTCCTGTGAAACACTATTTACCGTACATACAGATTTGTAATTTTTTAATCCCACCTTTTGTACTTCTTTGCAATTCGACTGTGAATACTAATCTTTGTTTGCCCGCCTAATAAAATCTGCTTTGCAAAAATGGCTTAAAGTGACCAGTATGTTATCAAAGACATTTTCTACCCACCATCTGAAAAGCAGACAGTATGTAAATATTTTTCTGTTGCAACCACACATCATCTCAGTTACTTTTACAACAATTTATTTTCAGCTAATGACAAGTGTAAGTCTCCCAGCATTTTCTTAGATGCCATTCCATTTTTCTTGGACTGTCAAGTTTTAAACGTAAGTAATGATTTAATAACAAGCTCGAGTATTATGCTGCAGGAATTTATGTTGTAATGTGACACCCATTTCCATTGCCTAGACACAGTAATGCCTATAGACACAGTACCAAGAGAGAGCAAGTTATTGATAGTGTCGGTAATCTGTAATATCATTGTAAGGGACTCGTGTTTTGGTCTCAATGCCTGCAGTATTGTGCATACGCCGAGTAATTAACAATTGAAGCTGATACTTAACATGCACTCTGGCAGCAAGCATGTGCCATGCTAGCATCGATTTATTAGTAAGGTTTACTGTAAGGTTTGACCTCAGTCCCCCATGTTAACCGAAAATTTCGATGCTTAATTTCTCCACTGTCTTTCGACATTTTACTCTGAACTTTGGTATAAGCTTTGTGGGACTTCGTCAACACGTGAACTTTTATTAATTTCCGATTTGTAAGATTGGAGATCTGGACTTAAAGCTGGAATCGTGAGTTTCATTTTTGTCTTATGTGATGGTGGTGGTGGACTTTTTATACAATGGTCTACGTACAATTTGGTGATCTTGTCTCATCTCGTATTTGCCTTTTCTGTTCTTGTCTTGAAACTCGAGACGATACAGAGTCAAGTCTAATCTCGTGCGAAACACTACCTGGAAAAAGCTAATTTATGGAAACTCACCGCACAAAATAATCCATTCTCTGCCAATTATACATGTAGCATTATTATTCATCTTTAGTATGCGGAACGAGCATTGGCCCAAGAGTTAACATACTATCAGTGCCAGCCCCCGACTCTTTACTACCACTATCTTGCTAAAATGAAGTATATGAAAAAGGAGTACCACGAGGCCGAAGCTGCCATCCATGAAGCCATCTACAGTGACAAGGGCTACCAGGTAACTTAGCACGATTGCTTGCTTAACTTTCTTACATCAACTTGAAAACGTGATTAAGTGTAAGTAATTAAATCGGGACCAAACAAACAGTGCGTTAAATTCTTCAGATGCAAATTGGTGCCACAAACCAGTGCAATTGAGTCTTGACCAGACTAGCAGAACAAAGGCCGAAAGCATTGTTGTAAAAGAGCCGTAAAAGTACATTTCGACATCATTGTTTTACATGCAATGTCATTCTCAAAGTAAAATCGTCACACATTACATTACGTCATGACGATGCGTACAACAAAATTTGTAGAATACACTAAGTTTAGCTTCCACATAAAGTATCGTACAAAATTGCATTATAATTGCTTAAGTGTTTCATAGCCCAGTAATAAGTTTATCAAGGTAGTGCATTCATGTTGTGGCAACATCCACGGCAACATTGAAAACTATAATTGCTACAGCTTCTACCTAATGAATCTTGAAAAAATATTGCAATTTGGTGTCTTGCATATTCCTACACATATATGTGTATAGCATTTTTTATTTTAAATGATTTTTTTATGGTGAGTTAAGATACTGGAATTAATGTTACCAGGCATCCACGTCAACAGATGTTAGTGTTTAAGCCGTACGAATTTTTAAAACACCTGTTTTAAGCGGACGACGCATGCTTAACTCCCAATCGCTGGAAAAATTTCCCGTTTTTACTCGCACGGAGCGATATCGTTTTTCTTACTGCATTCTGCAGGTGTTGTGATCTGCGCAAGCATCAGAAACAAAACAAGTTACTTGAGACAATGAGAATGGCATGACCGCATCCCACCTGGCTTTAAGAAAGATGACGTCACAAATCTCTTTGGCACAAACTCGCGCCGTTTCTCGTTGGCACAGGTGACCGACAACGAGACAGTTGTTTTAATTTTATTTCGACTTCATTATCAAAGCAGGCGAGATTCCATAAGTCTACAAAGGGTTTTCAGGGTCTTAGCTAACACTAAAAAATTTCGAAAACTAGGGGTTTCGTATTTCTTTAACAAATTTCTTTCATTTGAAGCAAACTGCTGGAATTAGATGAGACACCTTACCAGGCATTTTAGAATGAGAAAGAAAAATCCAGTAAGGGGAGGGATGAACCCGGGGATTCAAACTGGGATACTTGTTAGAATTCTCGGGTTCACCCATCCCATTACTGGATTTCTTTTCTCTTTCTAAAATGTCAAGTAAGGTTCAAAATTAAGCCGGCCCATCTAGATTTGAGAAAGTGTCCAGAATAGGTCAAAATAAACTCCATAGTCACTGAAGGAGCTGGTAGTCTTTCACACTACTCTGGCTGATACCAACTAGTAGAACTTTGCCAGATTCCTGTTTCTAGTCACGGACGAGATCAACGTCTTAGCGCAACTAGGCCCAAGCTCTGCCACCACACAATGACCACAATTTACGCAAATCCATTTCTAAACCTTAAAAAATCCCTTAACACAAGTTCATTTAATTAGTTTGATCATACTATTCATGGCTTTGCTGGGTCGTAATACATGATTAACGACTCTCGCTTGTCGTTCAGTTTTCTAAAGCCACCAAATTGTACCCTGCACGCTGCACAGTTATGTTTTCCATATTCTTGAAGATGTTCAGGATCTTGCTAGAGCTGTCGAAGTCTTGATTTGCTAAATGTTGGTTCCAATAAGGCAATAACTAGGTTTTAGGGCTGTTTTTACGAATGTGCATCCTTATTTCATTCTACTACTGCACAACTCATCACACGTTTTCCCAGCATTGCCTCAGAATATTCAGATTCAGAATATTTGGCGGCCAGGATTGTTGCAAAGTTATGTCAACTCAGTTTCAACGATATGGGGAAAAATTAAGCAAGTAGATTTCCAGTATTAAACACTGCTAGAAAAAAAAATACTTAAAATTGTAAGTTATTCAAGAAGTCTGGCTTTCTTTCCCACTTGTATTATTTTTAATTGCTGGAAACGGGATCATGTCTCGCCTCCAACTCGTGTACACACAGACACATGGTTCTCATGGGGCTAAACTGTGATTTCCTTAAACCTCGCTTTTGTTTTCCACCCGCAGTATGGAGATACTTGGTCTCTAAGTGGCCACATCTACTACGCCCTTGGCAATTTAAAACAAGCATTGAAAAGCTACAATCAGGCATTGGCTATTGTGACTCCTCCTCATGACCAGGATCTTGTTTACCTGAAGTTGTCATTTATTAACATGCAAGGAAATGATGTAAGAATGGGGAAAAAATTGGTTACACACCACTTAGCGAAATTAAAAATCCTAGTACTTACATTTAAAATTAAAACTGTACTTGCAGTATGTAGCGGCAAAGAGGAATGCCTTATTGGCTTGCAAGCATTCACCTTCGTGCACAATGTGGTATGCTGTGGGAAAAGCTTGTTATGAGGTAAGTTGTTTAATAATGTTTTCTATAGGACGTACAGTCCTGGCCAGCAGAATGTAGGCAATCGTGTAAATTTTCCATGTAACTATCATGTCAGTAATATAAGCCTCGATGACGAAGCCTTTGAATGTATTATTAAGAAAAGGTGGTTAATCGTACCCTATTCTTGTATGTAATTCTTTTATCATTATTATTTGGCATTGTTGCAATATTGCTCTACCTGTCGATTCAACAAGTTTATTCTGCAGACACAAATCGATATAAATTATTTGTTAAATGCATGGGTGGCTCAATGATAATTCTTGTAATGATTTTTTGTTGTTTTTGTGTTTACTCGTACCGTTGTACGTACATTGCATGTACTAAAAGACCAATCTATGTAAGGCTGTAGCAGTTAATTCTGGGGCTTTCCTTAACGGAACAAAAATATGGTTTCTACAGAATTCTAGAAAGTTTTTGTAGTGGAACCAGGATTTCACGATTACAAACTGATTTGCAAGATTGCCAGTGATTATGAATCACTGTTTATCATAAACTACAATATGATGATAATTTCTTTTATTTTTCATTTTGTTCAGTTAATATTTATTGGAGGTAAGGCTACAAATTGTTCTTAAAATGCACCGGCAAACTCTGCAACTTCTGTCAGTTACTAGCAGCGGCTCTCCTCGTTTGTTTGAACTGCAACTGTCGGTGGAATTTCTAAAGGCACTGAAGTCTTCTCAGTATTTTCACCAGCACAGCACGGAGCGCGTTCGGATGGAAGATGGACTGATTGCTGAGCCATGCCATGCAGTACTTCATCACGGCTTGCACGGTACGGTGCGTAAACATAATTCCGCGTGAAATCTGTTGATGCGGCTTGGATGGCATAAAAACAAGTATAATTGCCGTATGGCAAAAATGAATAATACCAGTGTCTGGCATGTACTGTGCATAGTATGCGTAGTAAGCTCGGCTAAGGACTAGCCTGGATAGTGCTTCATTTAAATGTGGTTGAGGAGGGAGGGCGGGGGGGCTTTTTGTTCATTGTATAATTTAGTAGAGAATTCCTGTTAAGCCATAAAATAAATTCAGCTAATCAGAAATAAAACTTTTCTTTACAAGCGTGGGACTGTGGCTTCATGTCTAACAAGACACTGTGGGGGTTAAAAACTACGCCTCTGAATCTAAGGGTATGAAATGGCCTTCGTAAAGAACATAGACCACCAGGACCTAGTTAGATGTCAAGAGTGACTTCCTTTTCATCATAGTTTGCACTGTTACTGTATATTAATACACTATGAATATTACCAAGAGTGAGATAGGAGAGTGAGTAGGTGATAATGATTTATACACCTATAAATTCTTGATATTACTTATGGAATTCGTTATGGGGGGCCCTGAATCCGTGCCTCCATTTATGTCAGTTAATGGATGGGACCACGGAGGATCTCTTGGCTCTATCACTGTACAGTGTGTAAAAAAAAAAAAAAAAACACGTCCAAACGTTGGTCCATCCCCTATAAATTCTTCGTCACATTAAGATTATAATTCCCTATAAACATGTGTCTGAAAACGTCTCTTTCAAGAGTAATCATGTTACATGAATAAAGTATACAGATTCTTCAATTCCCCAGCAAAATCACTGTATGGCGTAAGAATGTATGGCGTAAGCAAAGCTAGGGACGGGTTGCAAGGTCAATGTTAATGGAAAACATCTTTCCTACCCAAAAATAGTAATTTGAGGGGAGGAGAGAGTTAAATACATGTGCCAACATTTTGTTTCTTCTAGAGGTTAATATAATATGCTAAATATTGGAAGGGATAAGGTGGGTGGGGGGGGGGAGGCGAAACGTTCCAATTGGTACTCAATTTTTTTATGATGTAAAAGGTGGCTGGACTTTTTTTAGCATATTTTCGCTCCGTTTCGTCCCCACCTCCCGATTAAGTTCATTTTCTTTGGCTTGGTTATGCCATACATTTTCCCCCATAGAGATTTTGTTAGGGCAGAAAGAATCTCCACACTTAGCCGAGGGAGAAAGGCGAGTGAAGTCAAACCTGCGACTAAATTTGGATTTGTGTGTTTCTTTGGGACACGATAACGCTTGAAATATTGTTATTCGTTATTAATCTCATGACAAGGGTGACAGCTTTGTCACATGAAATTTGTGTTCAAAGATGAAATTCCTGCCTCAAATTTTTCGGAGATATTTGGATTTTCAGTTAGGTGGCTAAGCCGCATTTTAGTATAGTGCCACTAAACAATCCTGATAAGCCTTAGTGGCACTGAGCACTACATGAACAATACAAAGCCAGCTGTCACTAAGTACTACTGAACAATACAAAGCCAGTTGCCATCCATGTCTGCTTGGCCAGGTAATTGTGATCTTCAGAACTGGATTACTGTAAATTGCCCAGCTATTAAACGCCCATGGTCTGTTAAAATTAATTCAATTAAGAAAGGTGGTGGGCCGTAATAAAGTTATAATTCAAATCTTACTTCTGTCCAGGAGGTGTGTTTAGAACTAACTCCATCGTGGAAAATTCTGCGTTTATGTGAGCAGTTCACGCACATGATTTGGGTTCGGCCTAAATTAACTCAATGCCTTTATTCTCATTAGTTCAAGAATTTAGTTTATTAGTTTACTACTTTATTTACTTTGCTTTACGCGTGGAGCTTGTAGTTAATTTTGGTGCAGAACAACCACGATTTAAGGGGATAAAACGTTGATTACCGTTATCGTATGAAGCTTCCAGTCAATGTCTAACCAAATATTACGATCTAAAATGTTTTAAGATCAGAGATCGTGAAATTACCTAGTCACAGTACCCACCTTAAAGAATTGGGGGAGGGGGGGCGTGGCTTTGCCAGGGCTGTTAATAGGCGATTCGTGGTATATGGCTAGCTTATTCATGCGATAACTAGACAGAGAAGCTTTTGGACACACACTTGTAGGTGATGAATTTTCTTAATTTGACTCGATGAATGCATCAACTTTATTTGGACATGGTCGCTTGTTACTCCTGAAAAAAGGAATACCACATCACACCTGTCCCGATGTTATATACAGTATAACCAAGGCTTGTTGAAATTGTCAGTAGTAGTATTTATTTACCTGACCACTTTGGATAGATAAATGTTTAAGTAGTTGTGTTGGTAAACTAACAAGCACATGTGAGCACATGTATTAGCAAACATGTGATGCTGCATTTGCTTTAATTATTTCCAGCTGGGAGAACTGGAGGATGCAGAGGACGCTCTTTCGGAAGCTAATATTTTAGACAATACTAATCCTGACGTGTGGGCCCATTTGACGCTGGTTTGTTTGAAATCGAACCAAAGGCAGGCAGCTGAGCAAGCCTACAGATACGCTTGCAAGGTATGGTTGGAACGTGAAATTAACTAAGAAGGTTATATCTTAAGGAATGTATATCTTAAGGAAGTAGTATATCTTAGGAATATCTTAACTAACATCCACTGAAATCTACCAGCACATATCGGGGAAGGCTAAATTAAAAAATTTCCGAGTTAATTACAAGTAGAATATTAGTAGTAAAAAAACGCCAAGCGTATAAAACACGGATGTAAACCTTAAAAAGCTTAATGGCTAAAGAAACAGATACAAACAAAAAACATGCAAGCCACAGCACCGCGCTAATTAATACATGAGAAAAGAATCTCCAGCATCCCCCCCTCCCCCAAAAAAAAAAAGCTGGAGCTTCTTTTAGATGGATTAGTGCGATACTGACGGCTTACACGTCTTTTTCTTGTATCTGTTCCTTTATAGCATTCAATTTTTTTAACAAGCACAAAACCGGACTGGTTTCCAGACTTAGTTTTTAAGGCTTTCATCTGTATTTTATATGCTTACTCATATTTTACTACTAATATGTATTGGTCTAAACCCATAAATTGTCAAGATGGCTTATGGTTAATGTACACTACATCAGCACTATAAAATAATGAGACATGACATCAAATGGATTACGATTCGTTTTAATTCGAGCTATCGCCTTAAGCCTTGAAGTCAACACTCGCAGTAATATATCAGTTATTAACTATTAACTTCCACTGGTTATCATTTCCAATCATCATGCCCTAATAACTTCTCTTGATTATGATCTTCAATAATAAGTCTACACTGTATCAAATAATAATACATAACAATACACGAGCACTTAACTGAATGCCCACTGAACGTGGCTTCTCTCCCGTGACCGGCCGTCTTAAGTCCGACACCAAAACAACACATGCGTACAGGTATGAGCCAAGGAGGAGATCTGATGCAACTCACAATAGCCAATCAACAACCAACTCCATTCTCTAGCCTCAGCTTAGCTTATATAGACTCGGTCCCCCCTCGATGTGTTATTAGCCTCATTACTCACTGTCCCTTTCGCTTGTCAAGTATACCGCCAGTAATTGCTTTTACTTTTAGATAATTATAGTGGGGTGGATCACCTGTCGAAAACAGAGTCCACCTGTAAGATTTTTTGTTCCGATATGTCACTCACTATCACCTTTCCCTGTAATTAGCTAAAGTGCTCCATCGTTAATAGCTTTTAAACATTCCTGTACAGCCATCGTGTTGACCTCAATCTTAAGCGGCTTCCCCCTGGTCGGTGGCACATAGTCTCAAGTTTGGCTTCTTTTACTATTTTTATCCTTTTTGTATTTATTCCATATCATGATAAATATTGTGCTGTTTATGCACTATTTATATTATTGAATGATAATTATGAATTTCTGCAGAAAATATGCAGTTATCTATAATCGTATTATAATTTGTATGAATATTAATTTATGCAAATATAATACCATTACAATTCTGATCACCTTAAAATAACTGTTATAAGAGTCTGGTCCCTTTTAATATTTACGTTTTAAGCTATATAAATTGAAAAATTGGTTCACTGGTTCGATTTCTAGGTGAGAGCAAAAGTTCTAAGAACAACAACACAAGCATATTGTAATTACATTAAAATAGCGTTCAAAAAGCCCTGGTCCTTGTTAATAAATGCATTTTAAGCTATAAAAGTTGAAAATCGGTTCATTGGTTCGATATCTATAAGTGCAAGCAAATTTCTCCATCAAACCAGAAGAATAATATTGTAGTCACATTAAAATAGTGTTCAAAAGGCCCTGGTCCTTGTTAATACGGTACGTATATTTTTAAAATGCGGTTCATTGGTTCAATCTTCAGGTGAGGGCAAAGAGTCCTAGCAACAACAACAACAACAACAAGAAATGGCCATGCTGTGGACGCCAAATGGTTCGATTGTTGTCTATAAATTGTTAACGCAGAGAAAGTTATAACGCAACCCCGAATACCGATGATTGTTGGTCGATATGTCAATTCTGAGGAAAACTACAGGGTTTCAAAGTTTGATGCTTCCACAACAAGAATAACAGCAACAAGAAGAATGTTGTAGTCACGTGAAAGTGGCAGTATCACTGATTGAAGGTCGTACGAAAATACTGTGGCGCCATCTAGGGACAGTGATATTGTTAACTTTACAGTTTGCTTCCAGGTGCATGAGGTCCTACCAAAATTTCCCTCAATAATTAAGGAGGCTCGTGGCTTTGTTCGTTTCATTAAAAGAAATGGTGTTGTTTTCCTTCACTTGGTGCTAGCAAGTACTAGATAGCGGCAGCGCAATCTGCAGACATTCAATTGGTGATGATAATAGTGCCATTAAACTAGATTTCAAGACGCCATGGTCCTTTTTAATATCCACATTTTAAGCTATAAACATTAAATATTGGTTCATTGGTTCGATCTCTTAAGTGAGAGAAAAATGTCCCCAACAACAACAATAACAATAATTGTAGTCACTAAATAGCGTTCAAAAGGCACTAAATTCTTTTCTTCCTGGGAAGGAGAGATCAGTATTTCGGCACTGATGGCTCTGCTCCTTGGATGAGATTCCCCTCCTGGTGAGATTCCCTTCCTGGCCTTTGTCCGCACCAGGTCGTCCAGATACTGCCTTCACCTTCATGTTAAACTACACAGAAGCCCGTGCTATGCACGGGGCCGGTCATGAATTTAAGTTTACAGACACACTTTTCCCGACATTTTTTGTGCCCGTGCCTCGTACATATTATTGTGAGCCGTATGTGAGTTGGTCGACCGCTCCCTCCCTGCTGCACTTGCCATGCTGGTAGATTGGAAGAGTCCACTTGTAATGTGGGTGCGAGGAGGGGGAAGTGATTGTTTGGCCTTTATTTCTTAACTGCTCAGCCAGATCCAGCATTATTACGAGGATAATGTTAATGTAGTCAGAAAACCCTTTGTTCTTTTAGTGCAACAAAAGTAGTAGCACCTTAGCCCCAAATGGTTATAATGTTTTATTTTTGTTTTTAGTGTGGCCTCAGCGATGAAACATTACTGAAGGAAATCAAGCAGCTTTCAAAAACAATGGGAACTCCAGTATCTGCAATATGAATGTGAAAATGTAATTCCTTTTAATGGTTATTCCACATTGTACAGGGTTATTTTGTAATAAATCTATACAAATATAATATCGCTTTTCTGTTGCAACATAATCGTACATGGACTATTCAACAGAAACAGCCAAAGCAAATGCAGTATGTTATTTGTGCAACCAGTAACTGAATACAGTTCATGGAAATAGATAGATTAAACAAACATTCTTAAAACTAGTCGAAAAATAGCTTCTCAAACACTGCAGACTGCAAGTAAACTAGTTTCATAAGTCATCCAATGTAAATTTTACCATCACCTTGGGAAATACTGGCTACTTAAAGTAATGAATGCAACATTTGCTGAAGTTAAAAAGAGTCTATCTGTTGAAGTCTATTTGTTAAAGCTATCAGTCTGGGGGAAGCATTGCTAGCTTCCCTAGTGGGGTCTTGGGCAGAACTCCCTGAAACTAGTACATACTTAGCCTTATTTACTGATTTTCTGGGGGCCATGCTTGTAGAGAAGCTTAGGCCATAAAACACATCCATGGATCTGGCTAAATAAAAAAAAATTGGCTCCTAAGAATCTTACCTTTACACAAAAAAAATCTTCATAAAAAAAAGTTCGTTACACCACTCTAGAATATTGTTGCAACACTAGAAAGTGCTCTTGTTAATGGTGTACTATTCAATTTTAGAATTTTGACATATAAAACCAGGAGCTTATAGGCTTATAGGCTTATAGGCTTATAGCTTATAGGCTCCTGATAAAACTGATAAGCTTTCCAATAGTGTAATTCTTCATACAAGTACTTTCAGTGTAGATTCGACCACCCACAGGCAAGACAGTTGTATAGGCTGCCGAGCCGATTAATTAAAAATCTACCAACAATTCACAAAACAGATTAATCTGCAACCAATTGTATTCTACGATTTGGTTATAACCTGAATTCTTAGTGTATTTCTAATCAATCTTTAATGGTCTTCAAAGCAAAGACTGTCTCACCTTCATAACTTTTCACAGAAGAGAACCACAAATTAGTCTTTCACACGCAACAAGACGAGACTTCCGTCACTGAGTTTCATCTCTATATTATCCATGGTGGTCTGGGTCTCATCACCCAACACCTAACAATGGTTTCATTCACGTTGAGACGGACAAGACTGTAACGTATAACCCCGATTGTTATTTTAAGTTTTGATTTCGTGTGACATGCCAGTTGCCAAGTAGTACTAAGCTACATAAAGGTGACAGAATGCAATAGAACTGAGGGCGTGGGTTTGAATCCAACTTCTGACACCATTGTAAACCCCTCGCAATTCCCAATTAGGATTTGTCGAGGATTTAATGCGTGAGACAGCTTACACCGGCCGATTATTAGCTATCAGCAACAAATAGCCTATCACAAGCCGTGACAAGCAAAAGAACGGAGACCACATAATATGTAATTGGCTGAATTAACATGATTTAGTCATCGTCAAAATAGGCAAAGGTTCAGGTTATGGTTTAGTTGACTCCCTCTAAATTCCTTATTTAAGCACTCTTAGGGTTATGGGTCTTATGTACTGAGGCGTCCTTGCCAAAGTTAGGCCTGGATCTTAGCCTAAAATAAGCTCGGCTAACTTGTTCCAAGTTCAGCATGAATTCAATTCATAAATCAGAGTTCTATTTAGCTTGATAACTGATGATGGGTCCAAAAGTTAGGAGCTCTGTCCTGGTAGCCTCACAGTGTCAGGGTTGGAACAGGAGTAACTGCTGCCTGAGCAAATGAATCGTTTATACACCCCCTGCACATAACAGTTTCAATAGTAAGATAAGAACTAAACAAGTCGGGACTCAACCCTCAAGCGCAAACATGGTGCAGTGGAAGTGTGGTTGGGCCCATAACCTGTTAAACTTTAAGCAGTGGCTTGTAGAAAAATACTTTATGCTTACGACCATTACACTATTCTACCTACAACCTATGGCGCCCACGAGGCAATGGTGGCAAAAACACGCAACAGCAACAGCCAGAAAACCTGGTGTGCACATAAAATGGAAAACAAAAACTATCGCTCCAAAGCATATCGGATAAAACGAAAAACAGATTTAAATGTAATTAACTAATAACAGATTTACATAGATTATTACAACATGGAAATGATTAATATGTGGAGGGGGAAAGGCATGATACCCATATTGATGACCGCACCACCACCTAGTCTTTGATGTCGAGATCGGTCCTGTAGAAATTGAGATGTAGTTAGAGTGAACATAAAGCTAAGATACAAACAACGTGAGTGTCCTCTTTCATCACTTTTATTAATGAGTGCCCAAGACTCCACAATACACTAGTGAGCCAAAGCAAGGCATGAAAAAGACATATAGGGTACGTTACCTTTGGATGCGACAGGCTGGATGCAGTAGGGGCATGCCCGTGGACGAGTTGGATGCTGGAGTGGCAGCGATCCTGGTGGCCAGAACTGAGATCAGCAAATTATGATGTCAGCAAATTACGATGTCAGCAAGTTATTTCGCTTCCTTGTTTCATAAATGCTTGCGTCATACTATTTAGCATTGGATACTGTTTAGGATGTATATGATAAGCGCGCGAAGCGCGCCCCCTCGGACGGTGTTTCATACTGGAAGCCTCGCACGTCCACACGTCGTTTCAAGCTGGCACCTGGTACGTCCAGCCGTACGCATCCACAGGTAAAGTACCCTGACTCGAAAAAGAGTGCAATAGGCTGGTGCTACTAAAGCGTCCTCTGATAAACTATAGATTCATGATTTACGAAATAATAATTTGAATCTGACATTGTAAAAGAGTTGGAATAAGTTCGGGGTTGAAGTTAAAGAGTGACGTTAAAGGGGTAGGAATGGCTTATTGAACCGATACCGATATTGTAATAAAATAGCGCTAAATTAAACTTATTAACAATGAGACCAAATCAACTTTGGTGAAAATCATGAGAAGGGCAATATTTATTTCGTTAAGTGTTGAGGAAAAACGTGGGCAAGTTATGGCAACAAGTTACATTTTACAAAGGCAGTTTGGAACATGAAATTATAACTTTTACTGAGCAAGGAAGAACTGTGGGATATGGAAATTAAGTTCCCACCTCCGGAAACAAGTGACCAGTATGCAAAATGGATGAAAAAGGTTGGGAAGGCCAAGGCAACCATGGGGCTGCTGCTTGAAGACAGCCAGTTGATTCACACAAAGGAAGTCAAGAATGCCAAAGAGGTACCGAATGCTTTGAAGTGCTACCATCAAAAGGCCTCTCTAACTGGCAAAGTGCACCTATTAAAAGATACTGTGTCGTGCTAGCTTAAAGTAGCACTATCACCGATTGAAAGCGGACGAAATCTGACAACATCTAGCGCTATGTAGTACTATCTAGCTC
This sequence comes from Lithobius niger, assembly GCA_023313725.1. NCBI lineage: Eukaryota > Metazoa > Arthropoda > Chilopoda > Lithobiomorpha > Lithobiidae > Lithobius > Lithobius niger. The sequence continues at coordinate 19,477 of JAHWFP010025456.1, forward strand.
TTGACTGCATCAAGCGAAGGAATGCATAACGGCATTTCTTGTAAAGAAACAAACAAGCCACGACATCCTTAATTATTGAGTAAAATTTGGTTCATCGTCACACGCCTGGGAGAAAGCTAAAAAAGTTAACAATATCATTGCTGCTTTATGGCAACACAGTATTTTCGTTCGCATTTCAATTGGTGATAGTGCCGCTTTAATGAGGGTGGTAACATGGTAGAACATATTACCAAGAATTTATAGGGTTGGGGAGGGGAATTTGTGACCGAGACCCCTTCTGAAATGTCTTAGATTCATTCCTGTTCCGTCTAATTTATAGAGGGTGCCATGAGTTTTATGTGGGAATTTCTACTCAGTTTTCAGCCTAAAATTAAACTAAACGAAACTAGCTTTTATTTAATTATTATTATTTAGTTTAGCTTAGTTGTAATTTAGTTTACTTTAGATTTGGGCTGAAACATGAGCAAAAATTACCAGATGGAACGCGTGGTACGCTCTGAAAATTCGAACGGAACTAATAGGAATGAGTGTAACACATTTCAATAGGGACTTTTTAGAGTTACAAACTCTCCTCCCCAACCCTGTAAATTCTTCATATTACTGTCATAAAATAATTAGTTGACAAGTCAACTGGGTTGGAGAAGATTTGGCAGCGCATCCTGTCATGGCTATGCCACTCTGTATTTTTATTACAGCATTGGAAAAGTAGAGAAGAGAAAGACTTGACTTTAGAACTTGAGAAGGGCAAACTAATTCTTGAGGCACACCAGCGCAAGGAAGAACATTATGAAACTTGTCAAGGTTCAGCAAAGGAATCAATTCAAACTCTCAAGGTTCAACAGCAAGGTGCAAAAAACAAGGTGCAACAGCAAGGTGCAGGTAGTGGTAACAAAAAGAAATTGGTTAAACAGAAAAATGCTGTTTCAAGTACATTGCACAACAACAACAAAATCAAATTCAGGTTCAATCGTGGAGTCAAAGGCAGCGAACAAGGTTAGGAATAATGCAGTTCCAGAACATGTGGAAAGTGAGTCGCATAAAACAAATGATTCTCCAATCAAGGCTCGTCAAGGACCCACAAATGAACAATGGTATGTTGATTCAGGAGCCACATGCCATATGACAAACTCGAAGAGGTATTTTGACACTTTGAGGCAGAAACTGACCATATTTTCATTGCTGGTGGTGGGGCACTAAAGGCTGAGGGAATTGTGCGCATTTGAATTGACTGTAAAACAAAGCAAGCTTACAACAACCCTACATTTGTGCAGAATGCAAGATGTGTTCTAGATCTTGATGGAAATTTGTTGTCGGTGCGAGCATTTACTGTGTTACGTTACCATGTAACTTTTCAAGATAATCAATGTGAAATTTCGAAGAAAAGTGAAGCTGTTGCAACGGCTACTAGCAGAAGACTCCTTTATGAACTAAACTGTAAACACAGATCTTGAAGACAGGTTTTAGAACTGATGAAAACTACATCCACATTCGGCATAACCGTTTGGGATATTGGGACCCAGATGCTGTGAAGAACCTCGTGAACAGTCAGCTCACAACTGGGATTGCAATTTTTAAATGTGAAAAGAGCACCTGCTATGAAAGTTATGTCAAAGGCTACCATTTCCAAAACGCTCCGATAATCGGCATTAAGCTGTATTGGACTTGGTACACAGTCCATACAGACCCCAGGAGGTAAGTGTTATATTATGATGCTATTGGTGATCACAGTCGATATAAACAGCTTATCTTTTGACAAAAAAGAACAAGACGGCCGTCAAAATTCAAGAATTTCCCCAAGAATACGACACAAAGCTTGGGAAGAGACCCATCAGCCTAAGAACGGATCGAGGCAAAGTGTACATAGGTATTGAAGTTGATGGCTACTTAAAAACAAAGGGCATTGAACATCAAACTGCACCGTACTCGCCTCAACAAAATGGTGTCTTAGAAAGGAAAAATTGAAGCCTCACCGAGATAGCAAAATGCATGTTTATTAATGCTAACATGGCGAATCAATATTGGAGCGAAGCTGTGATGACAACAATTATCCCCAAAACAAATTGCTTTCTATGGTGATCGAAAAGACTCCGTATGAATGATGAGTAAGTTCAAAGCCAAATCTGAGAGGCATATCACAGGCAAATCTGATATGCATCGGGTATTTGCATGCATATTCCAGACAGAAAGAGAAGAAAGTTGGATGCTACAGCCAAAGATTCGACATTTGTGAGCTTCCAAGCAGGCTCCAAGGCCTACAGATTGTTAGATCAAACCACAAATCAGGTAAAGATTAATCGAGATGTAAAGTTTGTTGAACTAGGACGATACCACGAGTTCAGAGCTGTAACCGCTTGCATACCTGCTCAACCTGATGAGGAAGTGTTACGGGCACCTTCGCTCCCAGCTGGCCTTGCCACGGAACCACAGGAGCTTCCGGGACTTCCGCCCGCATCAGTTCACTCGGTTCCGACTCTGGGGATGCAATGGCCGACATCAGCAGCTCCACGGCAACCAGCAGAAGTGGAATGTTCACAAACCATCACCCTGGAGTATGAGATGTGAGAACCGGAATAAACCCTTGAACCACCAGCTAGACTTTATAAATGTTTTGCAAACTCACGCAAGGTAATCGAGTCGGGAAACTGGCGAACAGTAGAGCAAGTCACCCCGCCTTATGGCCCCGAACACTAACGTAAGGCTTAACATGGAGGCTGAGTTCCCCCCAACATCGTGACGCCCTGCAAAGAGGGAAGGTGCTTACACGCTCCAAAAAATTTTTTGCCTGTGTTAATACGCTGAGAACTGTGACTATCCTCCCTTTCGAAAGTAAATCTGCATCGAACAATGTATTATAATCAACGTTGTCATTGTCTAATTCGAAAGCAACACGTGGTCAACAAATGCATTTTGCAACTAACAAAGCATCGCCACTCGTGTTTAGCAATCTATTCCAGGATCTAGACTGTCAACCATCCACCCTACATTTCATGAAAAAAGTGTTCAAACTGCATTTAAAAAAAATCAAATCCATAATACTGTACTTTTGCATGTTCTCTTACGATCTCCGTTGTGAAGAAAATGGCGGATGCGCTCCTGCTATACTAGAAACAAGCGATTGTCACTCGCAACGAATTTGTACATTTGCAGATGTTTACTGTAACTCACGAAAGTTTAAAACGTACCCACCAATAGATGCTACCCTGTACATCAACCTGGCACCAATGTTGTAATTTATGTGCTGGAATCATTTATTTTGAGCGATCATAATCACGAACTGGCAAAATTCAAAAATACGAGCGGGAAACCGCCATTGTCTCGTTGGGTCCCACCATGCCACGCTTACTTGTCGAAATCCTGCTCGCACGAGATTCCCACGAGAATGCATCTCCTGACATTCGTCAGCAAAGGTGGCGGCACCCATTGTAGAATGCACGAAATGGTGGCGCCTATAGAAATTGTTGATCGCAACCGAAATTTAGCTATTAATGTGGTTCAAATTGAATATTAGTCTTGCTAAACTGATATTTCTTGTACGCAAGTGCACCCGCACACAATTGTCCAGATTTTTTTTTTAAATGTAAAAACGAGCTGCAATTCGTATTTCTGTTATGCACAAGCTATTTTCAAGCAAACAATTGTCACTCTCTATTGAATATCTATTACACATGTTGCAAGCAATTACAGCAAATGTATTCAGAAACTAAACCTGAATTTCCTATACGAATTTCGCTATTTTAAGAGGAATCCATGCAGAAATTTTTAACAAACCCCATGTACCCGCATTGGATGCAACCAACCACAGACCATGGATTCCAGAATAACGAGATCGAAAATTAAGTCTGCAGCAATGGATGAAAATAAAACGGAGAATTTAAACATGGATGAGCTAATTATTTCAGAAAATGACGAAAATCCAGAAGATAACCAGCTAGGTTCTTTTCATGATGCCAATTTTGAATTGAATGGAAATGCACTTGGTGATGAAAACGATGAGCCTCAGGATCAGAATTCCACTGACTTTATTCATAGTATTAACGCTGAGTCTAATGGCAGCAGCTAAACAGAAGACGGTACTGCTAAAGCAATTGACGTTAATCTAAGTGAAGCTGGAATAGGAGGTAAGACCGTTGATAAAATTGTCCACCCTTGAACAATTTGACTTGAATGAGCCTCGCACTCCAAAATTCCATCGCAAATTGATCTCTTCAAGTGCATAGTGTTGCTGGAAAATAGCGTACTACACTGTAGACTACCTTGGTTACCAACAAGGATAGCCTACTAGGGAGGGTTGACACCCAGGCCACCGCATTTCAGAAAATCTTGCACAAATAAGCCACTGACTTTCAGGACAAACTGCAGCAGCAAAACAAGAAATTCACTGATGAAATCTCGAGTATCAATCAGTCATTTCAACAATAAAATGACACTGCAGCCACCAACATCAGCTCGCTGCAGGCTCAGATACTCGACCACATTCAGACAGAAAATGATACAATACTGTGTAAACTTAAGGAACAAGACTCCTCCATCCTGCAAATTAACAGCAGACTCGACACGTCTCTTGGCAATCTCAAGACGACCATTAGAAACAAGTTACTGGTTATGAACCAGTCGCTTGTAAAGCAATCTGAAGCAACATCGCTCTTGAGCAGTGACATCAATGCTAAACTGCAGTTGTTCTCAACACATTTTGGTGAAATCACTTCCCTTTTGAAAGCAACCCTACCTAACCAAGCTCCAACCGCACTGGGTCTTCAGAATGGAACTGCACCACAGCAGCGTACTTCCCCTGGTGACACTGGTGACCCAACGCAAACGGTCCCAGCTCCACAGCAAAGCCAGACCAACCAGCTACCTCCAACTAACAGTGCTAGAAGCGCAGCGCAACCCCAGATTGGAGCACAAACCCCAACCAACAGCGTTCCACAATCGAATTCCCCTGACATGATGCCCTGGGCTTGCAACTGTCAACCTCCTCACCTTAAACAAGACGAGCAGTTGGACAACTGGCTAGAAAAGATGGATGTGTACGTTGACGAGAAGTAAACATTTTTAAAACAGTCCTATACGGCAAGCACAAAGACTGGCTAGACTGCTACCCAGGTCCAATCACCGGCTGGCCCAAGCCCAAGGCGAAATTAAAGAGTCTTCATCTGGAAGAAGCCTGACTCCCAGTACTTGCAAACATGAGGCAACAACCAGAATCTGAACAGGTTCAGACTATCATCAGCAGCATGGCTCCATCCATCAGAGATGGATTGATTAACACAAGCAGTCCCATGTCTGCAACTCAATTCCTTGCAGCTGTCGATGACTTGGCTGACTGGCACAAGTTCCCGTGGCACCACGACAAACCAAGTGAGGCAACCAGCGACAGCAACAAGCTCCCTTAATCGCAGACCCACCAACAGCCTGTAAAGACAAGCGACACCACTGGAAATTGTGGACCAACAAGCAGCGCTAACACTGCCAGCTCCACGAACAGCACCCGACAACCTCAAGACAACACCCGACCGCAAGGAAAAAGGGATGCCGCTCCGCAAGCACAGCAAGCAAGCAGACAACAAAACGGCCAACAAGCTGATCAACATCAACGGTGCAGCACCAAGAAGGATGAAGTACCACATCCAAACACGACTGCAGCTGATTCACGGTCTTCGCATTCTGCAGATAGTCGGCAGCAAAAGTCGAATTCTGATGCAACACCGCACACCACAGCCAAAAGTCGAGATGATGCAGCAGCTCAACGCGACGCAAGAACGAGAAGCCGTGAAGAAACGCTTGAATGGATGAGGACACACCATTGCTACGCCTGCAGTGAGCTGCCCCAGCAAAAATTGATCATGGTCAGCCATGGTTAAACACGGGTAGTTCATGGGTAAACATGGTTAAACTATGGGTGGTCCCAATTTACACTTGGTTAAACCTCATTCAAAACCATGGTCACTAGTTACCATGTTAACAGGACACTTTCACCATGTTTCAATCTTTGGATAACAATGGTTGGTCCCAATTTACCATTGGTTTAACAATGGCAAACCATGATCATAAACAGTGGTTTAACCTTGGAACATTTTTGCTGGGGTGGGTCACTTCTCCAGAGAACCCCAACAAGCAGAAGGAAGAACCATGCCGCCTCATCAACAGTGAAACCCCAGGCCTACTCCATGTTGACATCTCAGTCAGAAGGAAGATGTTCACTTCCTGTTTTGACACGGGAACCGTTCGCAACATCATGAGCAAAGAATGGCTGCACAAATTAGACCCTACAGCAATCATGAAACCCTATGAAGGAAAGAACTTTGGACTTGCTGATGGGAAAGCAGTTATCACTTCTCTAGGAGATGTTGTAAAGGGGCTACTTCTCACAAGGGAAAAAGGGACAAAGAAGACGACCTCGTCGTCACCAACCCCGTCTGGAAAGTCGCCTTCGCCGAAAATGAAAACATCAACTTCAATGTCATGAACGACGAACAGTTTCCTGAATTGGAAGATCTTCTCAAGATCAACGAAGACCGTTTCACATGCAAATGCGGACGCACAAACCTGAGGGAACATAAAATCAAATTCCGAGCCGCACCAAACCTGCATGTCGTGAAGTACAGACACCAGACTCCCCAAATGCGTAAGGAAATGCAGACCATGATCCACCAACTGCTACTCGATGACAAAATCGAGCCCAACGTGAATGAATGGGGTTCCGCCCGTTTTGTGAAAAAGAAGAAAGACGGATCATTCAGACCCATTCTGGATTACAGAGAATTAAATGGTCAAACCAAAACAGTTTTCCACCATCACGGGTTGACGAAGTGCTAGACTTCCTAGCAGGAAAGGCGTACGTGTCCATCTTGGACGGCGAGAGCAGCTTCCATCAAGTCCCGCTCCACCCAGACTCGATGGACTGCACCACATTCAACTGCTCGCAGGGATCGTTCAAATAGAAGGTGCTTCCCTTCGGACTAAAAAACTCAACAGCAGAATTCCAGCGTACAATCACTCTCGCCCTCGGAGACCTCGTAGGGGACGTGTGTATGATTTATGTTGACGACATAATCGTGGCCACTACCACCTGGAAAGGACATCTGCAAGCCCTATCCAAGATTTTTGCTAGGCTCAGGAAGCACAACTTCACCCTTAAAAGGTCAAAATGTAATTTCTGCCTTCCTATCATTACCATACTCGGCTTAACTATTGGAACAAATGGCATACACTTAAAAGGAGAACACACTGCAGCCCGATCAAGATTCCCGAGATCAAAGACTGGCAAACAACTTCAAAGATTCCTTGGTTTAACGAACTACTTCCACAAGTTTGTTCGCAACTACGCCATGGTCGTTTGGCCAATGACCAAGCTACTGCGCAAGGACACTCCATTCCACTGGTCACCCGAGTGTGAGGCAGCGTTCGAAGATGTCAAACAGAAGATCATTCACTCAGACTGCCTGCACCTGCAGATACCAGATTACACCCTCCTATTTCAAGTCCAGACAGATGCGTCCGACCAAGGCATAGGAACCATCCTAACGCAGACGAAAGGAAACACCAACTATGTCGTAGAATTTTACAGCCGTACACTGAGCCCACGAGAGCAAAAATTCACCACTTTTGAGAAGGAAGGCCAGTCATTGTTGCTGCCATCGACACGTGGAAGCAGTTCGTAGAAGGAACAACGCTTCTGCTGTTGACGGACTGTCAAGCGTTAAAGTGGGTCCTTGCGAACAAATCAAACACAGCTCGATGGGCACTTAAGCTACAATCCTATGACTACGATGTGAAGCATCGTTCAGAATTATCCAACGTAGTCGCAGACACACTTTCTCGAGCACCCATTCCACTTCTGAACATCAGACTAAGTTTGAGATTAGCGACAAAGACGTCCTCAGAGAAGCACAAAAAGATGACAGCGACATTTATAAAATCACTGCAGTACTAAGAATCCCGTCAACACCACAAAACAAACCTCTGAAAGAAGGAAGCACCAAATCCAGAGAGACTTTGTAATTGAGGACGACCTACTCTACTACGTCGACTTGTCAATACAACACAAGGGAAACCCAAAGAATGCCTACAGACTGTACGTTCATGTCTGGCGCCACTCTTTCCTGGACAACCAACATGATCGACCAAATGCTAGACATTTAGGAGTAGAAAAGATCACGCAATAGATGAGATCCGTTGCCTACCGGCTGGGCATGTTCCGTGACGTAAAGAAGTATTTTCGGTCCTGCCATGCCTGCCAGATTACAAAGCCAACGAACTGTTAAAAGAAGGGAAACTACATCCTGTAATTCCAGATAGACCACTCTCTCATCTTGGAATCGACTTCGTTGGGCCCCTTCCAGGAGGAAACAAGTACATCCTCTCAATCTATGACTACTTTACTAAGTACGTCTGGTTTGTACCTATTCGCCATTGTACAGCAAGAACTGGAGCAGTCAAGCTCTACGACACAGTAATAAGAGAAAGAGAAGTCCCGAAAGCCATCATCACAGACAACGGCCCGGCTTTTGCCTCCCAACTCTTCACAGAACTCACTGCAATCTTGGGTGTCAACGTCAAGAAAACAACGACGTACCAACCTCAGGCAAACGCCACCGAGCGTGCGAACCACACAATGAAGACTTGTCTCCGAACATTCATGCATGAACAACAGCAGAAATGGGGAACGCTACTCCCGAACATCGAATGCGCTCTCAGGACAACACCAAACTCTGCGACAGGAGATACACTCTATTTCCTCATGTTTGGGAAAAACCCCGACAATCCGACTAAAGCAGTGTGTTTTCCCCTGAAGCCGCCAGCCCAGTCCTTGGAAAACTACAAAATAGAGCTCCAAGAAAACCTAAAGCAAACTAGAGATCTAGCGGGCGCGCACCTTCAGGAATCATCAAGAGCGGCGAAACTGAACTATGATCGAAGCAGAACCACCCCAAAATTCAAGGTCGGTCAGCTGGTGAAGCTCAGATCCCACGTGCAATCCTTCGCCATAAAAGGCATCGCGAAGAAACTTGCATCCCTGTTCGAAGCCCCATTCAGAATCATCAGACAACACAATGACCTAACCTTCGAAGTACGAAACATCAATGTACCTGAAGAAGTAAAGATAACAAATGTAGTAGATCTCAAACATTACTACGACCCAATCACTATGGAGCCTCATCTTCAGAATGAAGAACAGTTCGAGCCCACACCGAAACAATTGCGGCTTGAAGCCCCCTACCACTCCACTCGACGAAGAAGGTGTGCCTTACCACAACTGGAGGTGTTGGGAAAATGCCTACACCCACGAGAAAATTCTACAGGAGTTCAGGCCTGCTAGCCAAGAACTTTCCCTAGAATACAGGCGAATGGCTGTGATTGCATGCAGCTGGTTCATCCCGTCTTCCGTACAAGTCACAGACCAAGACGGTTCATCTCCTCGCAAGATCCACTCGACGCAATGCAACGCCATCGAAAGTACACCGTACAAAGAGGTTCTGAACTCTTGGGAGTCAAAAGCCACCCCCCTCGGATCTATCGTACAGCACTACAATGGAGAAGTTATCCACGCTGACTTCATGGCAGATTTCAAAGACACGGCCTCATCATTTCTCGAGACTGTACATTGTGATGGAAAGATGCACGCAATTCAGAAACAAGCTGAAGTCCTGGAGTTTATCTCTTGAATTCAATGCAAGCATCTTTAATTTAGCACCACTAACTCTGACCAGGAATACATAGTTGGTGAGCTCGAACTCGAGAAATCAAGACTCCTATGCCTCTGGCAACCTCACATGAACGCTCCTCCTGACTCCACATCGGGATCATCCGCTGAATCCGAGCAGAAGAGCGGCAATGACGGAGAAATTGCTGCTCCACTGGCTGGAGCAACAGGCCACACACAAATTTCTCCCGCAACGCTAGACCACTCAGACGACGACGAGCCGTACCTCGGAGATAACAGTGTGCAGGCCAACGTCAGACCCGTCCGAACAATCTGCAAACCAGCTCGCTACAGGCTAGACTTGATACCTTATGCAAAGGAAGCTCACGCGCAATTACCCATGGCACAAGTCACCAGTGTGGACTGGCCTTTCCAAAAATGCCTTCACTAAATAGAGAAGATCGAGAAGATTTAGCCAAAAAACTCTTGTGCATCATTTAACATTTTGTCATTCACCAAGCAACTATTGTGCACCATTTAACCATTTGCTGTTCACCAAGAAAATCATGTGCTCTATGTACCGCTTGTGCCTTCGCCGAGAAACTCCCGTGCATTGTAATCTTGTGCTTTGTGCACATTCGTGCTCCAGTAGCTGAGAAACTCTCGCAACCTCCAAGCATTTATCTAAAAAAAATGACAAAAAGGTTCAAGTCGAACTCAATTAGGTGCCTCAAGCACATGCTGTGCATCGAACTCTTCCGCCGCAAACCAGCATTTAGTTTTAAGATTATTCACAGGCCCTTAGGCCCATGTACACATTCACCGCGCACGAATTCCCTTGCATGCCCTGAGAGGTTATTCATTTGGTAGCAGTTAAAGGTTTCTGGAGATCTCTGCCCTTCGACTTATGCATGTTGCAACCGCATGAGGTACTGCTCTTTTTAGCGACACTTCCTGTAAATTCTTTACTCTGGATAACAGTCTTGCATGCAGCCTTCCTCCAATTGTACGGTAAAGAAATGCCTCTGCACGAATCCTAGCCTTGGAATGCAAACCCCACCAGTTTCCAAATTGATATGCTTTCTCCTTGGCACTTCTTTCACGAAGAATTCATTGTGAATGTGTGCTCCCTTCGGCTCTCTTTTAATCTTGCACCCTGTACGCTAATTCATTAATGTACTCAAATTCGCAAAATTTTGTCTCGAATATCAGAACTTGTTAAAAACTGTGTTCAACTGTGTTATGTCGTAGTTTATTCCATATATATACCTTTATGCAGGTGGCGCTACGTGCACTAGCCGCGCCATCACCAATGTAGGTAGCCTCGCTACCAACCGCTGGCACTCTGGCGATAGCATCAGTGTAGTAAACAAGCTTTTATTAAGTTACGATGAAAGAGTCATTTATTATGTTTTAAAACGAAGGTAACGATACATCATTTGGCGAAGAGTGATGCAACGAACACCCGCAGGTAGTTCTGTGATGCTAAACAATCGAAAAGATTGTGGACTTTACCATAAACCAACGACGAAAAGTTAAAGTGAAAATCCGCCAAAAATAACGTGCTCATGTACATAGCTTCCGCTGCCGCTATCCCGATATTTCCACCATTCGATCTAACGGACGAATCAACAGCCGGACTTCGCTGGCCGAAAAGGTTTGAAAATTACGCTGTCGCATTTAAAATTACTGAAGAAAATGTCAAACGTGCATTACTACTACACAGCGCAGGGGAAAGGGTGCAGGACATTTTCGACAATCTCGTTGACACAGGCAACGACGACGAACATGACAAAGCCGCACAAGCGTTAACGAACTATTTCCGCCCTAAGAAAAATACTGAATACGAAGAATTTGTGTTTCGACTAGCTAAACAAGGTAAACAATTACATTATTCGTTTACGTGATTTGGCTAAGAATTGTGAATTTGTTGACGTTGAAAAAGAAATCAAGTCTCAAATCATTCAGTGTGGTAGTTTAGGTCGTCTCCGCAAGAGGGCACTCGAAAAAACAATGACGTACGCAGAATTGGTCGACGCCGGAAGAGCTATCGAAATAGCAACGCGCCAGGCAAACGCAATCGAAAAAACTGAAGTAGGCGAACGACAACAACCGGAAGTAATCCAAGCAATGGGCCGCGGTCGCAGATTTTCTAAATACAAGCCCAAAACGCAAACGACGAAGCCAGGAAACGATCGGAAAACTTGTTTTGCATGTGGAAAAACGTTCCCACATGGAGAAAAACCTTGCCCAGCTAAAGGTGCTACGTGTTACGAATGTGGAAAAATGAATCATTTTGGTAGAGTATGTCGGCAACGCATCGGTGCTTCATCGGAACGCCCACCACATCGTTCACAACAACATTCAAAATTCATGCCACAGCAACAGTCTAAATTAAAAATTGACAAGGTAAGCGCAATTAACACTGAACAATTGGATAGTGATGATGACTATGTGCTGATGAATTTAGTAACCACGCCACGAAAATCGCCAACAGCAGATCTTAAAATAAACGATCAAAACGTCAAAGTGTTAGTGGACACAGGTACACGAGCTGACATTATGCCAGAAACTGTGTTTATCAGTAAATTTCCAAACACACCCTTGGAAAAATCGTCATTAAGAGAGCATCAGTGGGGAACAAACCAACTTTTACCTGTAACTGGAAAATTTCTGGCCCAAGTTAAATCGAATACAAACAAGTGTGAAACGTACTTTCATGTCATTCCATGCAATGACGCAGTGTTATTGAGCTATGAAACTTCAGTGAACTTAAATCTTATCACCATAAATGCAACATTGTCTGAAGAGAAACTCAGTGATAACGACGAGTTTCAGAAGATACTGAACGAATTTCCAGAAGTCACAAATGGGATTGGAAAACTGAAAAACTTTCAGGCCAAGATTTACATGGACGAGAACATTCCTCCTACTGTAAACACAAGATACAGAATTCCTATCCACTTAAGAGAAAAAGTTGAGATTGAAATGGTTATTTGACAATGACATTATTGAACGAGCGACAGGACCAACCACTTGGGTATCGCCAATTGCCATTGCCCTTAAGGCAAATGGTGATATCAGAATCTACGTAAACCTACAAGCAGTAAATGAAGCCGTTAAACGAGAACGACGTGTAACTCCGACAGTCGAAGAGGTAATGGCAAAATTGTTAGGTATGGACACGTTTACACAACTGGACATGCCAGATGGATACCTCCAACTGGAATTAGCACCAGAGTGTAGGCACATCACAACATTTGCCACACACACACCGGATTATGGCACTTCAAAAGGGTTCCATATGGACTCAGTGTTGCGAGCGAGATATTTCAAAACGAGATAGAACGAGTAATTGAACCAGTCAAATCGGCAGCAATGTAAGCAACAACATTTTAATCGCCACTAAACCAAACTGTGATCATGCTGCAGAACTGCGAGCAGTACTGACATGTTACCGTGACAATGGCTGAACGATTAAACCCAGCAAGTGTTCGTACAAAAAGTCATCCTTGAAATACTTGGGGATGATATTTTCAGCCGAAGGAGTGTCGCCGGACGCAGCGAAAATAAAAGCGATTGAGGAACTACGAACACCTCAAAATGCCTCGGAGGTACGTAGCCTACTCGGAATGACTACTTACTGTGCTCGTTTCATTCCACATTACGCTTTAATTTCCATGCCATTGAGAAGATTAACGAAGAAAGATGTAGTTTGGCAGTGGTCGGATGAGGAAGACCAAGCTTTGCAACAAATTATCCGAAGCTTAAAACAAGCAACAGTGAATGCCTATTTTGACAGAAACAAAGCGACAGAAATCCTAGTTGATGCCGGTCCCTATGGTTTGGGCAGTGTTTTGATTCAGCGTGACAAACCGGACGATAAGGAATTCAGTGGCATCGCATTCGCGAGTCGATCGTTGACAGACACAGAGTCTCGGTACTCTCAGACGGAGAGAGAGGCCCTTGCTGTGACATGGTCTGCAGAACATTTTCATATGTACTTATACGGGTCTCATTTTAAAATTGTTACCGATCACAAACCGTTAGTCACGATTTTCAACAAAACGTGTCACCATTCTCCAGCGAGGATTGAACGTTGGTCGATTCGTCTACACGCTTATGACGTCGAAGTAGTCTACCGACCAGGAGCAGACAACCCCGCAGATTACTTATCACGGCAAAAGACGAAGAAGGATTTTCAACACTACAAAACTTGAAACGACAGCTGAAACTTACATTAACTTTCTAATGAGTGCGCCATTAAACGAAGCCCTGAACTTAACTGAAATACGCAATGCAACAAAGAATGATGAACTCCTACAGAAAGTTGTACACGTTGTAGAGATGGATGATTGGGATGCAACCATGCATCATGCCAGCCTGTTGAACATCGTCAACTCCAGGCATATTATTCAAGCCGTCAAGAATTGGCAATCTCGAACGAAATTCTGATGCGAGGCAAACGCTTGGTAGTACCTTCACCCTTACAAGACAAAGCTATAAATTTAGCCCACGAGGGCCATCAAGGACTGGTACGTACGAAACAACTCCTAAGGGAAACTTTATGGTTTCCTGGGCTCGATAAAAGTGTTGAAATTAAACTAGCAAACTGTTTGCCATGCCAGGCAACGTCAACTGATCCCCATCGAACGAAGCCACCGGTAAAGTACCCGAGTTACCAGATTACACATGGCAGAAGGTCAGTGTTGATTTTGAAGGACCGTTCACAAGTGGGGACTGCATCCTTGTTGTAATAGATGATTACTCGCGATTCCCAGAAGTCGAAATTGTACGCTCTACATCTAACCAGACAGTGCAACCAAAGTTGACTAAAATCTTCTCCTCGTATGGTATCCCCGAGGTACTGAGGTCAGACAATGGACCGCCATTTAGCTCCTCAGATTTTGCGCAATTTGCCAAAACTCTAGGCTTCAAGCACAGGAAGATCACGCCGAAATGGCCACGTGCTAATGGGCTCGCTGAACGTTTTATGCGCACCACGGGAAAAGCAATAAAGACAGCAGTTCTACAAGGAAAGAATTGGAAAGAAGAATTAAACAACTTCTTGAGAAATTACCGTGCGATGCCACACCCCTCAACTGGTCATGCTCCAGCAGAGATTTTCTTTGGTCGATGGATCCGCACAAAACTCCCCGGATCCGTTGAGTACACACACAAAAAGAAGTTCATTGAATGTGAGGAGTTGAAGAACAGGCTGCTAGGACAATCCAGGCAGACCACAAAGATACAAAGTGGCCTACCATAAAGGTTGGTGATACAGTCCTAGTGAAAAGTGAAATAAAGAACAAACTAACACCAATGTACGCACCACAGCCTTTGCATGTAGTTGCTGTTAAGGGCTCCATGACAACAGCAAAAGGAGGAGGGAAGATAACACGAAATGCATCTTGCTTCAAATTTGTGGTCCCGTAAAAGGTGGAAAGTGTGACCAAAACAGCTCACAAGGATAGTGACGTTGAAGATGACTTTCTGATGGAAACCCAAGAAACCCCAATGCAACAAATTGACATGGCCGGTCAGCACCAAGAAAACCCTGACCGAAGAGCTAACCCACCCCGAGCAAGAGTTCCACCAAGAAGACTTATCACGGAAATTTAGAGAACTCTGATTACAAATACTTACAAATTTATTCTTTGAAATTTTAATTAATACTGTCAACTTTAAATTTTTAATTACCGCTTTCAATTTCATCCAAGGTGTGGGGGGATGTTATGTCGTAGTTTATTCCATGTATATACCTTTATGCAGGTGGCGCTACGTGCACTAACCGCACCATCACTACCAACCGCTGGCACTCTGGCAACAGCATCAATGTAGTAAACAAGCATTTATTAAGTTACGATGAAAGAGTCATTTATTATGTTTTAAAACGAAGGTAACGATACATCAAACTGGAAACAGATTGTTGAAAACCTGAATATGTACTAATGCTTTGTATTTCTTTTCTGTATCTTCCCACCTAGCATTTGCCAGGACGGCAAATGTAGGGGGGGGGGGGGGTTGCATGTTACGGGCACCTTCCGCTCCCAGCTGGCCTTGCCACGGGACCACAGGAACACCCACCTTCCGGGACTTCAGCTCGCATCAGTTCACTCGCTTCCGACTCTGGAGATGCAATGGCTCATATCAGCAGCTCGAAGGCAACCAGCAGAAGTGGAATTTTTCCAAACCATCACCCTGGAGTATGAGATGCGAGTACCGGAATAAACCCTTGAACCACCAGCTGGACTTTGTAAATATTTTGCAAACTCGCGCAAGGTAAGCGAATTGGGAAACTGGCAATCACAGTCGATTCAGTCACCCCGCCTCATGGTCCGAACACTAACGTAAGGCTTAACATGGAGGCTCAGAATCCCCCCCAATAGAAGATACTGCAGAGGCTATAGACTGCATCTAGGGCATAGTAGAAGTACTGGAAGCAGAACACAATGAAGTTCATGGGTATGAACACAACTTAAATACATTGGGGGCTGAGCCGGACCCTCAATCAGCCAGAACAACAAGAATGTCAACTCGACAAAACAAAAGAATTCTCCTTAGAGAGTTATAAAAAATGCATACCGGTATGTGAAATCGTACATTTTGCTCGTCTACCCCAAGACTCGCAAAGAAGCTATGTCCAGCCAAATCTTAAAGAATGGGATAAAGAAATGCAAGAAGAGTTGAAGTCAATGTCAGATAATGAAGTATGTACACTTAAACAATTGCCAACGAACGAAACCGCAATTGGTTGCAAATGGGTTTTCAAAACGAAAACTGCTGAGAAAGGAAACGCCAATCGTTATAAAACGAGGTTGGTAGCTCAAGGCTACTCGCAAACATATGGCACAGACTAGAGAATGAGAATATATCAATATACATTATCAAGGGTAATATGGATGATATTGTTTATCACCGAGCAATAACAATTACATTGGCTATGCAGATGAAGATTGGGTTGGTGACCATAAGAATCGTAAGTCAAACAGTGGGTGCGTTTTTCAGCTTTATGGAGGAACCATTACCTGGTCAAGTCAAAGCAGCAATGCGTCAGACGGTACCTTCCTAAACGACCAAACAGAGCGAACCAAACGCACCACTATTGGCGACAGTTTGGCTCATTCCCTCCTAATATCCGTGTTGATGCGCTTGATTGACGTCAACATGGTCCGCGATGAATCTGTTTCGTCAAAACTGTTCCCTCGCGCATGCTCAAACCTCCACCCCAGCAAACCACCTCCCTGAGATGGTTCGCAATTTGGCATTGCTCTCGCCGGGTCACATCTATTAGCCAATCTTGGTCAAATCCATTAGCCAGGTTTGGTTGCGGTGAAGGTATGACGTATCGAATACTTTGCTGAGCTTGTTGAGCTGTGTTGTAGTTTAGGAAGGTACTGAACAGCTGACATAACATCACTGCGCACGCGCGAGGGCAAGTTTGGAGTCAAACTGTGTCTAACAGTGGTGCGTTCTGTTCGCTCTGTTCGGTGGTTTAGGAAGGTACTGACTCTGTCCTCCATGTAATGTTGTAATGCATGGCCTATCCAGATTCGATATATTGATGTATGGTAAAACGCCGCCAGAAGGCGGCACTTGTAAGCAGGGATGAAAAAAAAAGCATTAAACACGTAAACTAACCATCACGAAGCCTCCGTGCATATAATCGTATAATGCATGATCGATTGCAATCAACACGACCTCACGACATTACATTTGGCGACGAGGATTTGAGTAACCCACCGAGCCACGAATCAACGCTCAAACGAAGGTATTTGCAACGAAATTTGAAGGAAGAACGGCAAGTACAACCAAGGTAAACTAACCCCGATACAACGAAAACGACAATGGCTTCCCTTGCTACTCCGACCTTTCCCTCCTTCGACATGACGGATCCAACAACAGCGGGACAAAGATGGCCAAAATGGTTGGCAAGATTTGAAAACTTTACTGTAGCTTATAAAATAACTGATCTTACCGAAAAACGTGCGATGCTTCTACACAGTGCAGGCGAAGCAGTTTATGATATTTTTGACAATCTAGCCGACACGGGAACTACAGCAGAATATGACAAAGCGACTGCAGCCCTAAACAAACATTTCCTACCAAAAAAATGCACGGAATATCACAAATATCTATTTCGTTTAATGAAACAACGCGCTGGTGAAACAATCGATGCATACCACATCCGTTTGAGGGAACAAGCCAAAAATTGTGCTTTTACTGACATTGACAGTGAAATACGAACACAGATAATACAGCACACGAATTCGTCACGTCTCCTAAGGAGGGCACTGAACCAAGAACTAACACTAACTGAGATTATTGATGAAGGTCGCACGCTCGAACTTTCAGAAACGCACGCCAAAGAAATCGAAAAATCCAGCCAGACAAACGAAACTGAAACTGAACAAAGAGTGAATGCATTTCAAAGACACAAAAAGCCTTTTCGAAATAAACGAAATATACATACTGAGCAGGAAATAAATAAATGTTTCAGCTGTGGAAAAGCTTATCCTCACAACGATCGTGGTTGCCCTGCCAAAGGACAAACGTGCTTTGAATGCGGGAAAATTAATCATTTCGGACGGGTGTGCCGACAACGCATCGGAAAAGGCAACAAAAGTAATGATGGATTTACACGTGATGTAACAACAACGCATAACTCACACCAATATGCAATGAACTCAAGGCTACCACAACAAACAAAGCTCTACAATGCACGAAAAAAGGTAAACAACCTGCAAGAGAAGGAATACGATGACACAAGCAGTGATGATGAACTTATGTGCTGGATGAACATTGGAAAAACGCACTCGCCACAAACAAATGTGAAAATTCAAAACAAAACGACCAGGCTATTGGTCGATACAGGCGCCCCAATAAATATTTTGCCCATAAAAATATACAACGAACAGTTTTCATCAATCCCACTACAACCTACAAAACTTAAGATTCTGCCATATGGAACAAAGAACCTCTACCCATTAAAGGCAAGTTCAAAGCCGATGTAAAATCCAAAACAACGTCATGCATGGCCGAGTTTTATGTTGTAGAACGTGGAAAAATTCCTTTGTTAGGCCTACACACCGCCATGGAATTAAAACTCATAACTTTTGCGAATGCAATGGAAACCGTGCCAGAAGATATGGAATTTGAACGAATCCTGGCTGACTTTCCAGAAGTTACAAACGGTATTGGCAAGTTAAAGGGAGTGCAAGCCAAAGTATACGTAAACGAAGATGTACCACCAACAGTTAACACACGGTACCGCATCCCATACCACCTTCGAGATAAGGTCGAAGAACATCTCAAGTGGTTGGAAGCAAATGACATTATTGAGAGAGCCGAAGGCCCTACCACCTGGGTCTCCCCTTTGGTAATTGCACCTAAGGCGAACGACGAGATTAGAATTTGCCTTGACCTACGAGCCGTGAACGAAGCTGTTATGCGGGAACGTCACGTTATGCCGACCGTTGACGAAATAACATCGAGCCTTGCAAATATGACACAATTCTCGAAATTCGACATGCGAGAAGGATATCTGCAAGTTGAGTTAGCTCCAGAGTGCCGACATTTGACGACATTTGCAACACACTTGGGGTTGTGGAGGTATAAACGTTTGCCATATGGACTGAATGTATCTTCCGAAATCTTCCAAAAGCAAGTAGAAAGAGTAATCAAGCCGATTCGCGCAGCGCAAAACGTAAGTGATGATGTCCTGGTGGCATCTACGGCCAACGAAAACCACGCTGAACTAACACGTGCAGTGCTACAAAGATTCAAAGAGGAAGGACTTACGATAAAAAGAAGCAAGTGCTCTTAGAAACGACCTTCACTCAAGTACCTGGGAATGATTTTCTCAGCCAACGGAATTTCCCCTGACCCAATGAAAATTCAAGCAATTCAAGAATTGAAGAAGCCAACAAACGTCAGTGAACTACGTAGCCTGCTCGGCATGACGACGTATTGCGCTAGATTCATACCAAATTATGCGACGATTTCAACACCACTACGCAGCCTCACGAAAAAAGATGTCGAGTGGCAATGGGGCGATGACCAGGATGATGCCTTGGAAAAGATACTCGAGCATCTAAAGAACACCTCTGCAACTGCATACTTTGACAAGAATAAATGCACAGAAATTCTGGTCGACGCGAGCCCGACAGGTCTTGGAGCGATTCTCGCCCAACGTGCTACACCAACGTCCGCAGAACACACCATAGTTGCTTATGCAAGCAAATCGCTCACAGAAGTGGAACAAAGGTACTCACAGACGGAACGAGAAGCCTTGGCTGTGGTGTGGAGTGCCGAGCACTTCCATCTGTACGTCTACGGAGCACGCTTCAAAATTGTCACCGACCACAGGCCTCTGGAAGCAGTGTTTAACAAAACCACGTACCAGGCTCCGGCTAGAATCGAGAGATGGCGAGCACGACTGCATGCTTATGACACCACGATAGAGTACCGTCCAGGCAAGGAAAACCCTGCAGACTACCTATCAAGACAAAAAGCTAAGGAACCACCGAATTCTTCAAAACTACAAAAGTTAGCTGACGAACAGATTCAGTTCCTCACACTGGGTCAGCTTACTGAAGCGATTGATATCACCAAGCTGAAGGAGGCCACCACGAACGACAGCCTCTTAACCAAAATTATTGAGACAGTCACCACAGACACTTGGGAACAGGTAATCCGCATGGCGAATGCCCAAGAGACAACCAAGATGCAACCATACTACGCCATAAGAAATGAACTCTCTGCATCAAACGACAAAGATCTCCTCTTACGAGGCAATCGATTGGTCGTCCCGGCTAGCCTACAAGAAACGGCGGTCAAGCTCGCACGAAGGGCACCAAGGATTGATCAAGACCAAGCAACTACTCAGGGAAACGCTATGGTTTCCTGGCATTGACAAAAAGGTGGAACTGCCGTTAGCCAACTGTCTTCCATGCCAGGCCACAGTACCGCGAAAGATCAACCCACCAGTCCAGATGTCCAAGTTGCCCGACGAGCCTTGGCGGGAACTCAGCGCAGATTTTGCTGGGCCATTCCCGAGCGGTGACTACCTCCTCGTAGTAATCGATGATCACTCGCGCTACCCAGAAGTGGAGATCATAGGGTCAACATCATGCCAAGCTGTATGCCCTAAACTTGACAAAATTTTCTCAACGCATGGGATCCCCGAAGTCCTCAGGACCGACAATGGACCTCCTTTCCAGTCACACGAATTCGCAAACTTTGCAAAAGAACTAACTAGGATTCCATCACAGAAAAATCATGCCGTGTTGGCCTCGCGCCAATGGAATCGCTGAACGCTTTATGCGTACAGTCGGCAAAACCATTAGAGCCGCCACGGCACAGGGAAGGAACTGGAAGCATGAACTGTACACTTTTCTGCGAAATTATCGTGCAACACCCCATTCATCAACATCACATTCACCCGCTGACATCATCTTTGGCAGAAGAATCCGTACTAAACTACCCAACATGCCGCGGTCAAAGAAAAATCAAAAGCTCATCCTAATCGACGAGACGTCAAAAAGCCACATGGCTGAATACCAGCGACGCCATGCCTCAGTGATGAAGCCAATTGCAGTCGGCGACAACGTGCTTGTTCGCAACGAACGTCGTACCAAGACGTCAACACCATATCACATGACACCATTTAAGGTAACTGCTGTGAGAGGCCATATGATCACCGCACTTGGTGGTGACCGAACCATCACCAGACACTCGAGCTTTTTCAAGACAATCACACCGGAATGTGCCGCAGGAGCACCACACCTTGAAAGACCTGAGGAGAGTGATGATGAGGATTACTTCCCATCTCCGCACGGACAAACAACAAACCTACACGGGGAGGCGATGCCAGGGCGCAACCCAGAGCGCACAAGAAACCCTATCCGGCGCGCTACCACAGTGCCCAGGCGCAATCCTGAAAGGGAAAGACAGGCCCCTCGACGCTTAATTGCCGAAGCCTAAATAACTTGAACTGTGTATCAAGATTATCTGTTCAAGAGACATTTGATTGGTAGTAGTAATTTAGCAACCTTTAATTAGTGAACTAGAGTATAATTCAAACCATGTAGTTTATTAACATAATGTATTAGTTATTGTAGGCGTAACTTTATTCAGTACCAAAATTTCCTGTAGTTAACGATTCACCACATCCAGGGATAACATCATCTAAGGTTGGGAGGGATGTAATGTTGTAATGCATGGCCTATCCAGATTCGATATATTGATGTATGGTAAAACGCCGCCAGAAGGCGGCACTTGTAAGCAGGGATGAAAAAAAAAGCATTAAACACGTAAACTAACCATCACGAAGCCTCCGTGCATATAATCGTATAATGCATGATCGATTGCAATCAACACGACCTCACGACATTACACTCCACAGAGTCCGTGTAGAGATCAGTAGTAGAGATCAGCGACCACTTTTTCCCAGCTCATCAAAACCATCAATTGTTGTCCTAACACGTGTAATAACGTGTATAATGGTATTTGAACGTGGAGTGCGAACTCGCCTAGCAAGAAACAGGATGTGCTTTGAACATCGAAACATAATTATTTTGGTTTTTACGTGCTTTTAAAATTTTGGTCGAACAGAAATCCAAGATGCTGTCGTCTCGAAGCAGTAAAATCAAGAAAAATATGAAAGATGGGAAGCCCAGTAAGTCACCCGGACGTGCTAAAGTTTCACTGGACTCTGATTGGGTACAATGTGAGAAGTGCGAAGAGTTCTGTTTCAAAACTCGGGGTTAAACTGTACTTTTGAAGAATCACAGGAAATGGACGTAAATTTTGTATGCAGGTCATGTGGTCTCACAGAGAGCCTTGATCACCTCAAGGAAGAGAAACCAAGATAAGAAATGAAAGACATGAAATACAATCCAGAGATGGTAGGATTAATTCTTTGAAACAAATAGCTGAGCTATTAGTCCAAGAGAATAAAATATCTAAAGACAAGAGTGCTTATTCTGAAGCACTACAGGAAGGAATACACAAGTTAAACAAACCTACACCGCAAGTGTTGCTAGGCAGGCTGTTAACCATAAGCTGATTTCAGTTCAGGTTGAAAAGATACTAAAAGATCGGGAAAATAGAAAGCAGAATATTGTTCTGCATAATGTACCACAAAGCGAAGATTCAGATGGCCAGAACAGAAAAACCCATTATGTTACTCAAGTAGAGTACATCATTGAAAAACCTGATGTTGCCAAGGAAGTGCATCCTATTCAGTGCTACAGACTGGGTCAAAAGGAAACTGATAGTCAGAAGGCTCGTCTGCTTTTGGTTAAGATGAGGTCGCATGATGAGTGAGAGCTGATGTTACAAAAAGCTTTTCGCTGCAGGAATTTCATCATGGGACGTGGTTTCAAACAAGTAGGCTTTTTCCCGGATAGACCCATGGAAGAAAGGAAGGAGGAAAAAAACTGGAGCCGCCAACTGCACAAGAGAAAAACGGGTGAGAGAAGAATATGGTTATAAGAAACAACTGAATTGTGAAAAAGAAGGAGCAAGCAGCAGAATCAAACCAGAAATCAGGGACCTGGTGGTTATGCTAATCAATTTTTAAAGCATCAGGAATAAGGACTTTGAAACAAATGAACTGTTGCTGACAAAGTCCTGATGTTCTGTTGTGTACTGAAACCTGGTTGAGTGATGGAGAGCCTACCAATTGCTGCAGTTTCCACGAAACTATCGTGGTTATCGAAAAGACAGGCAGACTAGAGGGGAAGGCATTTTAATTGCTGTATAGGATACTTTGGACAGCGAGGAGGTTGTTGTTTCCGACAATCTCAATGTTGAAAGCTGTTGGTAAAAAATTACAGTGGCAACTGAAGTGTTCGGGTTTGCTTGTTTTTATAGGCCACAAGAGAATAAAGTTGTTATTGATGTTTTGTATGAGCAAGCGAAGAAAATTATTCCGAGCAGCAAGCGAAATGTTGTCATTGCGGGTGACTTCAACCTGCCAGACATTAGGTGGCATGAGGAAGAGTGGAGAAAATCTTGCGTCTATTAAACCGGACTCATTGCAACCGATGATGAACGACTTCGGACTGGAGCACATTATTGATAAACGTACTAGGATGGAAAATTGTCTTCATTTGCTTTTACATTAATAATTGATGCAAGAGAGTGCGTTTCAGTTGAACAGGAGTTTCCGATCATTCTTTAGTAAGGGTGGTCTTTCCAGCAACTTTAAAGGTTTTTGAGGAAATACGAAAGCTTGTGTGGAGGTATGACAGAGCTAACTGGTCTACGATAAATAGTGATCTCGAGGAATTATACCTTACATTTGTGGTAAATGCTCATAATTACACAGTGGAAGAAAACTGGTTAGCTTTTAGACACGATTTGCAAAGCACCATTGAAACTTACACTCCACAAGAAGTTGTCAGAGCAAATAAAGTACACATTAGAATGAAGCGAGAAATACGGAAAGGAAGAATCAGTCCTTTTAAAAAAACCCACTGCTACAGTGAGAGGTATCCCATATAACTTGAGCCACCCGAAAGAGCAACATAGGGCAATTGCTCAAAATGAATTCACCAGACTCGTTGGAAACTCTATAGTGTCCAGGGTCTGTTGGAACCGCACCTCCAAAATGCAAAAGATAGATGCCTAATGCTTGGATACCCTGCAGGCATGTAGAACAGGCTCATGAAAAAAGCTAAGAGATGTAACATCGTACAAAGAAAAAAACACGAGAGAGCTACCTACAGTTGGTCTTACCTTTTTAATTCAATTCACCTTGCCAATTCAAGGTGATCGAATCCGTGAGGTGCTAAAAAAAGAGAAGTTTTACTACGTACCTACGTAATGTTGAAGGTTTAAAATCCAGGATTGTTGGGAAGAATGGAAAAAGAAAAACAGGAGAAGCCACAAGGAAGACGACTCAGAAGGAAAAAGATGAATTAGCTAAGGGTGATGTGAAAAACACAAGGGATGTGGCGTATTGTGTTCCATGTAATGGATGCAAAGCGGTGTAAATTGGTGAGACACAGAAGGGAGTGTGGACGAGGATTGGACAGCACATTGGACAGGAATGAAGCAGAGGACAACGGTATTGCGATCCATTGCATGGAAACAAAACACGAAACTGGGATGGGAGAAGACAAAAATGCCAACTCTGTGAGAACAGTCACCTTCGATGTCTGGAGTCAATTGCCATTCACATCATGTGAAACACAATGTCCCCCTTATGAATATTCAAGGGCCGTCAAACCCCAATATCATGCACTTAGTCAGCCGCGAGCTGGATGCAGTTCTGGAACATCAGTGGAAGGAAAAAAGCAGTTTGATGCAGCCTTGTAATTTTTGGAGGCAACAATCAACATCTGAAGTGAGCCTGCCTTGTAAAAACCGGATGCTACGGATGGGTGCCAATTCAAAGGAGGAAAATGGCGTAGTCGAAGTAGCAGAAGATGTAACCAGAGTTCGACTCAGTCCGTAATAGAGCCCGAAGAAAACAGACGAAGTTATGTCGAAAATTTGCAAGACTAAGGAGGGTCTACCTTTTGAAAATGAGCGGAATTAGTGGTGAAGAGTTTATTGACGATCGTGTCTACATGGTTTCTGCAATGTGTTGACTCACTCTTTCATGAACACCTATAACAGTCTCTCCAATATAAATGGCTGGGGATTCCTCACACTCCACTCCTCTGGCGTGTTCTGGTGTAGTGAAAGTAGATGAAAACAAAGAAAACAATAGGATGAAACCAACGTTAAAAACCTGCAAAACTAAAAAAATGTGTAAATGTAAAAATGTAAAAGGAAAAATGTACAAATGTATAGATTTTTAAATGCCCAAACTGTAAAGTTGAATGTCATGTGATCAACCATCGGCATCAGCAATACATCAGTAATTGGCCGATGATATTTTTCCTCACATCGGCGTTTCATCGTCAACAGCCCACAGGCAAATTTCAGCCATTGGTCGAACGCTAATTTTTAGGTATATTAACAATCAATAAAATAACCACACGAAAATAGGGACAAAGTCCACATTGAAATGTAACACCCATTTCATGTGGCCAGTTTTTGTTTAACCCTACCATGGCCAAGGTATTTTTCGGTCCGTAAATGGCCAAGATATGGTCCAATGGACCACACATGAAAAATCAATGAACGACTCAGTACTTACAAATTTATTTGCTATTGGCATGTTCTAACCATGAATGAGGATTTAAAAAAAAAAACTTTCAGGAACAAATAAGCAACAAAGAACAATTTTCAGAAAGAGATTTTTTGTTTTACTTTTACATACTTCGGGGTTAAATACTCAACATTAACAATTATAGGAGATAAAAAGTACTTGACACGTTTTTTGAAGACTAGGAGTGAAGCTTTTAACTAACAGTATCTTCATCATTGCTGCAAAGAGTACAGATAATTATCTTATGGTTATTGCAAACATTTTTGCTGCATTTAGAGCACATTTGTCTTTGTTTTTAATCCAGAAAACTGTTCTCTAATTTCACTCTTCTAAAATAATGTTTTATAAAATCTCGTACATACCAAAATTTACAGAAAGATTTCTAGTTGGTGCAATTTTTATGTGACAGTGGAATGTTTAAACCACAGGGTGTCGCATTTTTTTTAGAAACTTCTGCTGGCTTCTAGAAGCCTTATTGCAGTAGTTTTGCAGTGTGGTCCAATGGACAAAAAGTGATCTGGGGGTGAACTGGGAAGCTGGTTCGAATCCGGGTCATGCCACTCCGACGAAACGTAAGTGCATAAAGGTGGCTTACTGAATTACGTTATTTCTAGTGTATGATTTTCGCTGTTGGCTAATTTCAAATTGTCCTGGTCCAATGGACCACATGTTGGCCATAAGCGAAACGAACGGGTCCAAAGTTGGCCAAGGATACATGGATATATTTTCATATCCTTGTACACAATAATTTTATCCATCATTTGTGAGGAATACATGGAAGGAGGGGTTTGTGGGGGGGGGGGGGGGAGATTTTTTATACGGAAAAAAAAAACAGTTTTGTGATCCACTGGACCACACCTCGGCCATGGTAGGGTTAAGCTTTGCTGCTTAATTTTTTTTTTTATATGTATGAACATTATTTACAGCAATAAATTTTGAAACAAGACATAAAAATGAACATGTTCTCGCAGGAGAATCGAGTTCTCCGAGTAGAATCCGACGAAACTGGGTTACTTATGGGATGCTTCTATTCTAGTCTACAAAGCATGAACTCTTCGAGTTCCGCTTTTCAAAACGCAAGTTTTATTTTTTATACCGTACAAAAAAAATGTGACTTGACGAAACCGCAAGCAATTCGAAGGCATACAAGTCAAAAGACTACGCTCTCTAGGTTTGCACTGCAAGCTGCTTAGCGGCAAAACTTACTTAAGAGCAAAGAAAAATGTGAATTTTTTGCAATTTTACACGTGCGCCTATATAGCCTACAAAATTTTCTCATTACGGAAAACAAATAACCTTAGATTACTGACATAGGCACAATGACCTACATGGTCGGTATCTACACTTGGGCTTTCACACATCCCAACAAAATTATTACTGGGTTCCTACTAAAATAGTGAAATAAATTTCCCTGAGTTTTCCAGGTTTTCCAGAGTAGATGAAGTCATTTTCCAGGCTATTTACCATAAGTTTAGGAAGGAATTTTTTTCACACATTTTACCCGTTTTGTTTTAAAATGGCTGAAACTTTTAGATGGGAAATACATTATTTAAAATATTAATTTTTTTCCTGAGTTTTCCAGAGTTTTTGTAAAAAATCAGAGAATTCTCCGAGTTCTTCCCGAGTTTCAAACATAGTTTAAATTCCCCGAGTTTTCAAGGTTGGTGGGAACCCTGTATTGGTCTCTATGACGCAATTCAGTAGGCTGTATGTACAACTACAATCATGTTAATGATGTTCCCCAAATCATTACGAATGTTGTTGCTATACAATTTCGAACTCCGTAAAAGTTTCGGACAAATGAGTGGTTTGAAAAAATAAATAAAATTATCTACCACACTAACGTGTGAGAATGCACAAAGGTTATCGGAATAACTACGCCCATCCATCGTCAAAAACGAACCTCCTTAAAATGATGTATAATCAAATTTTCTGTAAGGTAAATTTACATTGTTAGACAAATGGAGTTTAATTAATATAAATATTAAACAGTCTAAGGAAACACAGACCTCATCGAACAAAATTTTGTATCGATGACGAACTACACAAAAATTTTCAGAATGCTAGCCTAGCCTCAGACCAATACTCGACCCATTCTTTTTCCTGAAGTTGAAAAACTGGCAGGCTACTGCCATTTTTTGCTGAAATGGCCTAAGAGCACACCTATATGCCTACGCCACTAACAGAGCGTGCACTATTGCCAACGGATTGAAAGACCTCGTTACAGGTTTGCTAAGAATGTTCCCAAGGCCTACATATTCTGTGAAACAGCCAGGCTTTGGCCTTCCAACCTGCAAACCACCCACAGTTTCGCTTTGATTTTATCGGATCATAGTTGAACAACCGTGTCTAGTTTTTGAGGAAATATGCTGACTTAATTTGCTCAAGGCATGTTTTTTGGCACAAGCGCATAGGGATCAACCGGATACCGTTTTGCCGGATCCGGGTCGGTTCCGGATAATTTGATGTCAGAGCCGGACCAGTTCCACACAAAAACGAAATAAAGTTGTCTATTTTTTTCTTCTTATAAGTTGCAGCTATGGTGTTAATTTTCGCTTCGTTTCACATTACTTTCTTACATTAAACACTTAGAAATTTTACGCTATTAAGAGTACCAGTATAGTGTAATTGCATGTAGGCTACAGAACTGTCTTGCAATGTAGCCAAACTGAAAATGTTTTTTTTTTTAAAAAATCGAACAAAGCACTAAGGATAATCAATCTAATATCAATTAGCTCTCACCCACAAAGATCTCTAGACAGACTGTTTCGCCCTTGTTTGGGCTCGTCAGTAGAGAAT
>JAHWFP010025457.1:9279-23969 GCA_023313725.1 Lithobius niger
AGCAACAATGTTCAGAATCAGCAATAATGCTCAGAAACAGCAACAATATTCAGAATCAGCAACAATTCTCAGAATCAGAACGTGTGGCCTCTGTTGAATGTTGTAATGATCATTGTATACAAACCTCGAATCCACCTGAGAAATAGCTTGCGAGCGGAGTCTTCTGCAATTCGGATAAAAGCAGCAATGGGAACACACACACGGCAATGGGACGCACCATTTATCAAGTTGCCGTCTTTAGAGGGGTTACTAAATATTTCCAACGTTTACAAACAACGTGGTCGCTCTTTTATCCGAAAAAACGTAGAGGTGAAGAAGATAAGACAGTGAAACCTTCCGTAGATTCACAGTCCTGTAAAAGTTGTGATATCCACTCAAAACCAAAACTGGTATACGGGAAGCCGCCAAGTTTCAAAAAAGGAGCGGCCATTGAAGGTAGTGACATCATTCAACCAGGAAAAGGCCGTCAAGGCTAATCCTATTAGCCAAGTTAATCGCACCGGACTAAAAGTTCGAAAATTAAATGAAAACTAGAACATTGCTACTCGCGGTAGCAATCTTCAAGTTTTCTTTAAACGCCCAAATATTATTTTGTGCAATTAATTTGGCTAATAGTTTAACTTGGCCTTTGAAGGTGGTGATATCATTCAACCAGGAAAAGGCCTCCAAGGTTAATTGCATTAGCCAAGTTAATCGCACAAAATAATACTTAGGACGTTAAATGAAAACTTGAAGATTGCTACCGGTTACTTTTCATTTAACCTCCAAACTATTAGTCTGTGCGATTAACTTGGCTAATAGGATTAACCTTGGCGGCCTTTCCCTTGTTGAATGGTATCATTACCTCCAAAGGCCGATTCGTTTTCAAACTTGGCGGCTTCTCTTACACCAGTTTTGGTTTTTGGTGGATCATTTCTACAGCAGATCTCACGCATGGTGGCGGAATTATACAGATGCGCTCGTGAAGATGGGTGTTGGATTTGTTTGCTTGCTTTGGTGTTACCTAGCAGTGTGCCCTTCCAGTGTTGGCCGCTTGACATTCAGGAATTATTGTGCAAGTTGGAAATTAGAGGATTGATAATGAACTACTATATTTAGCATCTCTCCTCGGCCAAGTAGTATTGACTTTCAAAAGTCGGTTAAATGCCGCAATTACTGCATTAACTATTTCTAAATTCCGTTTTACGTAAATCGTGGACAGATGAGTATTGCACGTGATATTTCAGTCCCAGTTGGTTTTAGGCTATCTCTCGTTTAGTTTAACGGATATTTGCTTTGATGGCGCTAGCTCAGTAAGCCAGACGAAATCCTGGGATGATAAAATTAATGCAGTGTAGCATTGACATTACATCTAAATTTTCGTAAGCGTCTGGTTTGCCATGGTTAACTATTCATTCAGCCAGTCTGTTTGTAAACGTTTGTCTGTCAAAAGAGAGCCAAACTATTAAACGAACTCAAAGCGCTACGCCAATGTTACATCAAATTATAAAACTACTGTAAGCCCGAATAATATAACTGTTAAGCTAACTCTGGCCGTGAATCGATAACTTACCTTAAAGTGGACTATATCAGTTTCAATTCACATAGGGTGATTCACAAGTCCACATCAAGGTAAGTGTATAGAGCATTGATATTTGCCGCCATATTGGCACCAGTATGGGTTTTGGAGGGCATAACTACAAGGTGCACTACATAAAAATGGAGGGAAAAACAACGGAAGAGCGGATTTCTTAGGCTTAAAATAACGTTGTTTTCTCCAACAACAAAAATCGCGCGTTTTAGGTCTAAGAAATCACTATTCACATCATCGGCTTCAGTATGACGCCCTTCTGTTTCTCTCTGCAGTGCCCCTTGCAGCTAACCCATTAAGGCTCCAGCATAGAGTTATAAACAATAATACTGCGTCGTGTCACTGCTCTATAGAGTAGTAGTAGGGCGGCGGCGTATGAATATGTTGCGCTGTGGGTGACGTGACGTGAACGAGTCCCATCAAGATATGCACACAATGAACTTCTAAACTACACTTCTGAACTTATACTAGGCACACGATTGTTTCTCTTCAGTTTAACACAAGTTAAAGCTCAGTTTAAGCCGCAGTTGCTGCTAATAAGTATTTAAACACATTTAAAGTACTTACCTACACAGTAAGTAGCCTGCATTTGTTGCCTTAAAGCTTTTAACTTAAAGCCTCTCTTAAAGCTTACCTTGCTGTGTGAAAGAACAAGTTATGTCGGCTGTTGAAAGCGGAGATTGATGCAAGATGGGGGCCCGTCCTGTAGAATTTTCCCAGCAACTGAAATGATAAGAAACTGTTATGAAATTCAGATAAGAAGATGCCTAGAAGTTAAATTATTAAAGGCTTTTAGTGATAAGACTTTCCTCATGCTGTTATTTCCGTTATGGTTTATTTATATTAACTGGAAAACCCAAGGAGGGTGCCAGAGTCATCACGACGTAAATTTTCGTCGAGCAATCTTGGAGATTAACTTTGCCTCAGCATCTTTACGCAATGTCACCTCAACGAAGTAAACGTCTACTGTTAAAGCAACAGTTATGTTAAAGAAACAGAAATTAGCTGTAATATTAATTAGTAAATATTCGTTTATCTTAAAGTGGGCCAGTTGTTCTATGCTACAGTGGCGACGTGTCCCGTTGAGTTTCCAGTGGTGCCTATTCCTCCCTGGGCCAGTGAGGCGTTTCCCCCTACCCCCCCCCCTCCCACACACACACACGGGCTCCCCCTTTCGGCCATGTTATTTTCATATGCGTTATTTATACGCCGTCATATGCTGCAACAACAGCGTGTACTGTTCTGTTTCTATTGCAATCAATATTCCACCGTGTATAAAATTACCAATTAAAACATTTTTTTTGTATTATTTTTCTGTATTGATGTGTTGACTGTTGAGGGGTTATGTTGTGTTGCGGTGACTGGTGACGTGCTGTCGTTACACAATAAATGTATCGATATTTTCCCCCCCCCCCCCCCCCGCCCCATCAAAAAAAGCCAGTGAGGAGTTGTTCCTCACTGACCCCCCTCCCCGGCCCCCTCCCCCTCTGGGCACCACTGATAGTTTCAAAAGTAGCCCAATATGGCTACGTAAACTATAGTTTACAAATGACTGAGTTTTTAAGCTATAATATTTTTAATTTCGACATTTTTTTAGTTTTATATTTTTTAATTAACACCCTCACAACAACGTTCGTAGCACGCAGCCGCAGCACACTCAAGAATTTTGTTGGGGGGGGGCAAAAAAATTAAAGATGCAGTGTGCCAAATTCAGCTAGGAGGTGTGGGGGAGCGCTGTGAGCTCCCCCCCCCCAGCACGGTTCGAGGCAGACAGGGACCCAGAAGACAACGATTTTTTTTCGGCAGTTTGAGCACCATTAAGACACCTGGAAGACCCAATTTTAGAAATTTTTAAGTCGCTGAAAACTTCTTGCTTGTTTATTTAACAATTTTACCTTAACCTGTTCTCAAATTTTCAATGGATGAGAAGTCCTGCTTGGCTCGACTGAAGCCCGGAAGTCGGATGCGAGTGCCCCAGTGGGCCACTTTTGGCCACTGGTAGTATACACGCAGGTACTTTGCTAACCCTTCTGTTCGGTTTCGAGGCCTTTCGGATGTTGATCGAAAGAGATAGCATTTAACAAATGCTCGCTAGGGTTTAAGGGTCCACCAACATTGCCTTGATGATTGATATGGGTGTGAGTTACGTAGACAGGCCAAAAAAAAAAAAGAAAGGCAGTGGTCACCGCCATTGGAAAATGGTGAGGAAATTCGGTCACGTCACCTAAAAAATGTTGGAGAAACTTAAATCCGACGAGCAGGATAAAACCCGCACTTTGCAAAATTTATTCTACCACAGGTAACAACAGAGCAGTGACACGACGTAGTATTATTGTATATAACTCTATGCTGGAACCTTAATGGGTTAGCTGCACGGGGCACTGCAGAGAGAAACAGAAGGGCGTCATACTGAAGCCGATGCTGTGAAGAGTGATTTCTTAGGCCTAAAACGCGTGATTTTTGTTGTTGGAGAAAACAACGTTATTTTAAGCCTATGAAATCCGCTCTTCCGTTGTTTTTCCCCTCCATTTTTATGTAGTGCACCTTGTAGTTATGCCCTCCAAAACCCATACTGGTGCCAATATGGCGGCAAATGTCACTGCTCTATAGCCGTTCGATTTTGTAAATTGATATTTGCATCGTTTAAAGATGTACAACGTTTTTTTCTTTTTTTTTTTTCACATTTGTGGCAACCTTTCTTTAATATTTGCGTTGCCTTTCGTCGCAGACCACAGGAGCGATTGCAACAGAATGGTGCATTGTAAATCTCATTCCGGCGAGAGCAGAGGCAAGAACAGGAAGTTAGGTGGCTCCCATGGGCGCCGCCATGTTTCTACCGTTTTAAAAATTGTTATTTTTTTAATGTGAAGTTCCTATTTTGCTCTTTTAGAGGGCGTTACAATAATTTTGTAAATAAATAAATAGATGATGGATTGGCCTCTCGCGAGTCTCATTCAGACGAGAACAGGAAGTTAGCTTGCGCCATGTTGGCGTTACAATTGGAGCCGGCCAAGCGCCGGAAGAGGTCCGGAGAGTGTAGGTTTGCAGTGCATTGTTTCTAGGACAATTGCGGACCCCATGGTGGAGCTCACCACAACTGATTTATGCTGTGTTTCTATGAAGATGATGCACGGAGTGGTTAGGCCTAGAAAACAGTTGAGAAATGCAGGGTGTGCCCGCACCCCATAAGAGTCATTCCTCGCGTATGGCGTGTTATTCTGATTAGTTGTCAGAATAACTGGCTGTACTGCATCCGACCGGCAGTAAACTATTTCTTGCATTTTGAATATTACGTCATTAGTTCTCGACTCGTATTGTGCGCCGGCACAGGTTAAGAATAGAACGCATGGGGAAGCCAGGAATTTTTTTTGGGGGGTGGGGGAGAGGGTGTGGGGTGGGTGGCGTGGGAAAAAAATCGGAATTCAAAATGGGATCTAGCTGATAATTCAGTTAAGGGGTGCAGGTAGTAGGGGCGGGGGTTCTTTCAGTTCCTCGGCGCCCTGTAAAACAGATCATTTTCAGCAACTTTAATTGCTTTGAAACACCATTACAGAATTTTTGTTGTCAGCTGCAGCAAGTGCTGTATTTGTCTATCTACTTTTACAAAATTTTTTCTCGTAATTTCAGATCTTAGAGAGGGCTCTCGCCCCCCCCTCCTACCCCGGGTTTCGCCACTGACGGAGCGTTTAGTGAACTCCAATCCTTTCCCCCCCATAAACGGCTGACTGGCGGTTCCCAAACGCAGAGAAACAACTTACGAACTAGTTAACGGCCGTCACTACTTGAAGTTGAACGTGACGTGCGAAAACAGTCCTCGGTACCTAAATAGCACCCTGCAGGACAGATAGGTCATCTACAGGCCAAAACCCTCCTCAAGAAAAGGCACACCATAAACAGGGACGTGCACAAGCCCCAGAGGACAGGGGCAAACTTACTTTTTTCTGGGACTTTTTTTTTGGGTGTTTTAACATATTTTTACCCCCTTTTTTGTGGGATTTTAACCATTTCTGCGCATCTTTGCACCACTTTCGTGTAGCAGTTATTGTATTTTTTTTGAGTTTTTTAGGCTCTTTTACACCACCGCTCCCATTAAAGGGGCACTTTTATCAGAAAAAAAGGGGCACTTTGCCATGAGGGCAGGGCCTCGAGCCCTCCCTGTGTGCACGTCCCTGGCTCTACATATAGGATCAGTGCTTAATTTCTAATGAGTAAAGTACCGGAACTGTCACTTGTTTGCAGTGATAGAGTCATTTACATCCCCTTCTCAATCACGGCTTAGGGATCTGGGGGAGCGCTGTAAGCTCCCCCAGCAGGGTTCGGGGCAGAGCCCCGGAAGCTTTAACGTTTTTACCTATTTCAACACCTATTCTGGCTTAAGGGAGTACCTTTTTTGAAGTTTTTCAAGCTCATACAATATGTTATTTTGGTTCACTTCTTGCTATTTTGGTTTATTTTTGGGGAACAAAATAATGTTTCCATGCACTTGCCCCTCCCCCGGTTGCGCGATGGAGTGACTCCCCTCTCCCACCTCCCCCAATAAAAAAATTCATGAATTATAAAGCAGTGTTTTATCAACTGTTTTTTCCGAATTCAACACCACCGGCTCCAACGCGATCGCTATACGCTGCAGAAGCGCAAGAGACGTGAGACGAGCAAGAAAAAAACTGGGCCAAGCGGATCGTAGCCACAGAAAAACTTCATCCATTATGCCTAAACAACATTTAGTTTTGTTACGATGGTTGAGGTTGAGTTAAACCAAATTCACTAAATGGTATGGTGGTTATAGGTTGGTTTTAGGATGAATTGCTTTTAATTTGACAGTGCGAAAATTTCTGAAAGATGAGAGTTTTCTGTACAGGTGAAATATTGCTATTGAAAGAACCGGAACGCCGTTCCGGCTTCAAAAAAAGAAACGGAACGCCGTTCCGGCCCAAATTAAGCCCTGTATAGGATGGAAGCAAATTTAAAATTTCAGAGCAAAGTGAGATTTCAAGCGATGGGTTTGGAACTTGCGTTAAAGGTACATTTCTCCCAACGCCATTTTTCTCGATTCACCACATCAAGTACGGCCCCAAAGGTCTATTTGCTTACCGTTCGTCAATCCCTTCATTGCTATAAATCCGTTTTAAAATGTGGCGTCTAGGAGTTTTTCTGCTGAATAATGGAAACTATACTTACTGCGTCCTGCGATTATATGATCCTTTACGCACTTACAAGAACCATGACGTTTCATCTCTGTGTGCGCATGTAACCAATTTTTAATCGTTTGCTAATAATTACCATGAGACCGTAATATCTAAAAGACTAAATGCGATAAAAATTAAAATTATTTATGCCTATTGATCGCCGAAGAAAAATCATAAGATACTAGTCTAAAAAATTATAAAGCGTGTTGTTAAAATACGAGAATCATTCCGGTTTGTGACGACACAATCTTTAACTTGATGCTGTTTCGTGTACTATTCCCAACGCCAACTGTGATAGGAGTTACGCAGGAACGCAGCTATTATATCAGGTGTCTCGTGAAACGTGTGCAAATAGTAAGATGCGCGTATGGAAATATGCACGTGGCTGTTATAAGGCCGGACGGATGTGCCTTTAAGTAGTGATGCGTATTAAAAGCTGGTTTTAAGATACGCTAAATACTGCCCTCCCTCCCTCCACGTCCTCAACCGCTCCGAAAGTTCGCTGTCACTCAAAACACACTGCAGCACGCACCATCCTTTCGCTCCGTCCTCTTCGTTCCACAAATCCTAAATTTAGAAACTTCCGTCTTAAGTGATCGGCTACCAACAACCTCCAACTCAGCAATCGACATTCCTCATCCATCCGTCTCCTCAAGAATGGCGGATGAATGAATTTCCGTGGGAAAAGGGTTGCATTGTCTCATGGATGGCCCGAATTACCCGTAATTGAATGCAGGCGCCAAAAGGAAGGAGTTGGAAGTGGGTAACAGAGGTTGAGGAAGTGATGGAGGAAGGGGGGGGGGGGGGTTAGACTTCGATGGCAGTACTGATGGGAGAACAGACTCTTTCGAGTCGCGTGTTCACTTTCGTCCAATAAACACGCTCCAGCCATTAGGTGTACACCTTTAATAGTTTCCCCATACGACGACGAGACGACGTGCTGCCACGCTGAAAGCATACAGGGACGCTAAGAGACATTCTAAGCGACCCTCCTTAAAGGTAAGAGATGCTTCGCAGGACCTGCTTGATTTTGGCAATAAAACCTGTGTTCGTTCGTTGTTTCAGTGCGGGCTGGGAGCATTTGTACCGAGTTGTGTCCTTGTTGCTCGCTTTTACTGAGACTTGCTTGTGCCCCATTTTGCTCCAGTTCATGCAGGTAACACGGTTTTCTCTGCTGGGTCGTAACACGCGTTGCTATGGGTTTTATTCATTTGACTCGGTGAAGCCATCATTTACGTACGCGAGACTCTCTCACCCGGGTTTGAATACGGAGGCGTAACTTCAAAATTGGGGCCCTGGAGGCAGCAGTGCAGTGCCCCGCCCCCCTCGAGGTATAGGCCCAGCGGAGGGTCCCTTTCATTTAAAAAGAAATGTAGTTTTGACACACAAGGCAAGGCTGAGTCCCGGAGCTCCCCCCCCCCCCCCTTTCAAAAAAATATTGTTATTGCCACACAAGGCAAGAGCCCAGTGAAGGCCACCTTCATAAAAAAATTGCAGTTTTTGCCACACAAGGCAAGAGCCCAGTGAAGGCCACCTTCATATAAAAATTGCAGTTTTTGCCACACAAGGCGAGAGCCCATTGAAGGCCACCTTCATAAAAAAATTGCAGTTTTTGCCACACAAGGCGAGAGCCCAGTAAAGGCCACCTTCATAAAAAAATTGCAGCTTTTGCCACATAGGCAAGAGCCCAGTGAGCCACCTTCATAAAAAAAAAAGAAATGCAGTTTTGTAATCCAAGGCAGAGCCCGGTGGGGGGCGCCCCCCCCCCCCCCCCCCCACCCTTCATAAAATATGCAGTTTTTGTCACAAGGCAAGAATCGATTGGAGGTGCTTCATTAAAAAAATGGCATTTTTTGCCACATAAAGGCGAGAGCACAGTGGAGCCCCCCCCCTCCTCTTACACCCTTCATAAAAAAATAAAGCAATTAAGATTTTTCAACACAAGACAACTTTTTCACGAAACTCTAGCAATAACTTACTTCTAACATTTTTCGGGTTACAAACAAATGGGGCCAGTGAGGGAGGTCCCAAAGTAGGTGGGCGAGGAGGCGGCTGCCTCCTCTTCCTCATTGTAGTTATGCCGCTGATTTTGCCTACGTGAATCAGGATTGAACCAGAGGCCCATAGTTGACCCAAGGCTGACCAGGATTTATTGGCGTGACCCACTGACCAGACAGATAATAATTAACACTAACACTTACGTGATATCATAGGAGTTGATTGTGTTTGAATGGATAAGCAACTCCCAGCTCAAATGCATAGCCGAAGTGCGTAGTCTTCGATGGCAAGCGTGACTCACGAATGTACCCAGAATACAAAGCGCGTCTGCTACTTCCGCCTGACCAAGCCGCCATGAGGTATTCGCGGGGTTGATCCGCTCGTAAGCGGTGGAATTTTCTGTGAAATACGCCCTGTACTACATTGTTTATGATGTATCAAACATAGGTAAGATAAGAGATTGTTATATTGCCAGGCGTTACGTGCCATTGTGTTTTGTAACAAAGTTTGACAGTCGAACGAAACCTTAACGCCGATTGTTGGGGAAGTAAATATCGTATTTTTGTAACACGAGACGGGGTGCTTATGAATGCATGATATTTGCAAGAAAACCGGTGTAGAATGAGTCATCTTCTTGTGACAACAGTAAGTTTAACCAAGTTAAAATGTCGTAGCAGCAGAAAAATTGAATAAATTACTAAATCTAATTTAGTACCGTTATACCAGTTTAGTACCGCGTTATACTAGGCGTCGTCTGCTTTCTCCGCCATGTTGAAAGATGGTTTAGATGGATTAAACCTAGTGCGTTGGGTGTAAATTTTCGATTGGCGTGGCGGTACGTCCTTTGACGCCGCGCTCTGAAACTTCCGGTTTAGTCAAGTTGCTTATCCACCAAAACACAATCAACTCCTATGGTGATATAAACAAAAAACCCCATCGTAGTTCTCTGCGTGTAAGGCAGTGTTACGATGCGTGTTTGTTTATATCTTCTCAATGCAGCTACATTTCTCTTCAGTAATACCCGTTTCATGGACAAAAGTCCCTCATACACGTATCCAACATTTGTTCTTATTAAAAATATGAAATGTTTCAAAACAGTTCCTAAACAACTGCATTAACTGCAGCAACAGATACTTAAAACATTGTGTGCATGTATACACAGACGCACAAATTGCTGTAAACTACATACAGAAAAGAGGAAAAACAAGCTTAACAGCGAAAACTGCGCACCAGAAGTAACGCAGTACAGTAAGGGTACGTTTACGCTACGACTCGCCTTTGCAATCTCGCAGCAACAATTGTATCGCGATGGCATACGTGTCGTTGCCATGGTAACACCGCTATACCTGAATTGGCTAAATCCGACATCGTTTGAGAAAATGCTTGCAGTCTTACAATTCGTGACAGTAAGATAAAGAATTCCTCCTGACGAAACAATTTTCCCAATCGTTTTCTAAACTCAGTTATTGACTCGTTTCGTTGCGAGATGGCAGAGTTAAAAACTGCCGCCATGTTTGAATGTCAAATATATTTCTAGCTTCTAGCTGCGAGAATGCAAAGGTGAGTTGTTGCGTAAACGCGCCCTAAGCCACCTTTACCACCTGCGTGGAGGAGTGGACAGCGTTTTGGCATTTTTCTGCCAGGTGAGGTGCCCTGTTGGCCTCCAAACCGTTTGGTCCCGGCGTTTTGAATATTTCATGGGTGGACGTCGACGATGCCACACGGCCCGGCTAATATGAAGGAAATAACTAGATAACAAAGTTACAGCCCCAAAAAAGTAGTTTTTAAGAATTCCCCCCCTCCAAAAAAAAATATAAAAAAAAAACCAAGTGTCGTGCAATAGAAGGGGGGTACGGGTTTCTCCCCCCACCTCCCCCCCCCAAAAAAAAAATACTAAGTCATTACGAAGTACTAAAATCATGAACGATTGTCCAAACAAGCAGCTTAATGCTACGTTAATTTCGCATACTGGCATTAGACTATATGTATAACTTTGTTATCCAGTTATTTCGTACGTATCAGTGGGGTTGAGTACCTGCCATTGGTCGGTTGGTGGGTTACGTCACCACTGACGAAGGCTATATAGTTGCCAGCCATTGGTCGATCGATGGGTGACATCAGTTGGCTGACGAAAAACAAAAAA
Organism: Lithobius niger; assembly: GCA_023313725.1. Lineage (NCBI taxonomy): Eukaryota > Metazoa > Arthropoda > Chilopoda > Lithobiomorpha > Lithobiidae > Lithobius > Lithobius niger. Next base: position 20,177 of record JAHWFP010025457.1, read on the forward strand.
TAAGGCGTTTCTTAAACGTGCGACAATTTATTACTCTTTCTAGCGGACGATTTTCCCGACGGATTCGACCCATTTTCGAACTTAGAGCTAGAAATGTGGCATAGAATCCGTGCGCAAAATTTGGCACACATCGGATAATTCGTTCAAACGTTATGGCACGAACCTACAGACAGACAAACTGTTCGCATAAGGGTCTAAATCGCGACTAAATTCAAAACAACTGCATTACGGAATGAATTTAGGGAAGGAAAACTCGCCACGTTTAAGACACACAAACAAACAAACATTTCCTATCGGCTCACCGTACAACACTGGATACGGTCATTGCATCAGAAAATGTTGGTAACTAATCTTAATGCACGGTGGTGACATCACGCTAACACATTCCAATACTAAAGGCATAGTCGTTATATGCGGTTAATCTGAAAACCCACACACGTCATCGTGGGTTAATTTTGATAACCCACACTTTTTTTTTAATAATCTAACACTTTTCCGGGGCCTACACAACCCCTGCTCCACCATGTGACATATAATGACCGACTTTGCAAAACTACCGTACACAACGCAAATTCAACCAACACACACCATTGCAACCAAGATAAACAGGCACATTTGCAACCTGCGACATTTTTTGTACTAACACGAAAAAAAAAACACCTCGCCACTACGCTAGGCCCCCAGCCATGGAGGAATGGCCCAAACCGGCAACCTTTCGTTCCGACGGTACAAAAACTAGGCTACTGACACTTGAAATACATCTAAAAACCTACTAGACTCAAGCGAATAGCACTTTTACTCTAATTATCTTTAAACTATTAAATTAGAAAAAAATAAGTTTTACCTTAATACACAAACATCGGTGACGGAACGTCTATCCCCTTCGCTTCGACTTCGTAAATAGGAAGTTTCTACCTAAAGTTTCCGTTCAGAAATTTACATAAGTCGCATTTAAAAATTCCTAAATTCATTATGATTCACAAATAAAATTTACCAAAAAAATAAAAAATCTTAAAAAATTTAGCTTGAGATTTAGTTAGCTTGTTGTCACATCTTAGCATTAAAACACATACATACGTGAAGCAGACTCGGTTAACCTGAAATAATTGATCGTCTGCGAGAAACGGAACAGTCCAAATATGAAAGGGTGGCGAAATCGCACGAGCGCTTCATATCTATAAATCTCATTCGCAACTCGTTCGGTCATGGGCTTATTCAGACGGAGTAAACCTGTCAAAGTAAGCGTTGCCGAAGTGTTGGGTTCTATGGAGGACCCACAACCAAAATTGCTGAAAGTTGTGAAATTGCAAGGCTGTGAGGAATTTAAAGCAAGCCCCTCCTTTGTGCCATAACCGAATTTAGGACCACGTTTTGAATTCCAATTTCGAGGAAAAAATTCCTGGGTTCCCCTGGTCCCACCTCTTTGGGTAGTTGTGACCAAGATCAGGAGGTACATTGCTAGATAAAAACTAAACACTATTCGTAAAGTTGTGGGCACTGGCTCGACAGGAAGCTTCCCCCGTCCCTCAACCCCTTCCCTCATCAGCATGCTGCTGTCAAATTCGTTGGTTCGATATTTTTGGGCGAGGAAAAAAATGACAGCATCCACGACTTTCCAATACGCGGTATTACTGCACTCCACCAACTGATTCGTCGGCGTGTAGAACGGGACAGAAAGTAACTTCAAAGGGAGAAAATAAATAAACAAGAAACGTAAATAAAAAGTAGGTATACGCAGCAGTTGGCTGCAAAGAAAGAAAGAACAAAAAAAATCGAATATATATATTGGGAATCTATCTCTTGGCATGCACTCGTTTTGTTTTTCCCACACCGCGTTCATGGCAGGTGCCACACGTCGTCGGGCTTTCCAGAACCCCCTTCCCCCTCCCCCCCACACCCCGCCAACCGCCAACCCACCCACCCACCCAATCCCACTCCAACAACCTTGCCTTCTTCGATATGAAAATCGTACCGAATCCCGATCGATTGAATGAATCGATAAAGAGACGAGAGAAACGGGCAGAAAATATCGCAGGTATACGAATGAGTCTTCTCCAGGGGTCCGGGGGGGGGGGGGGGGGGGGGAGAGTACGAAAGCCAATACTTCGATCTGACGTGTACCAGAGCCACGTGAACAGCACGAGACGAAATTCGTTTGACAAGCCCCATCGTGGATGATTGTAAGTTAAAACATATTTTAGCTCCCCTCAGCCAGTTTAGGGTTCCAGTTTGGTGGTCATCGTGGTTGACAGTCCAGCGGCTGACCCGAGCTGTAGTGCCTGAAAGAGCGCCAATCTAGTCGATGACTGGGGAAGGGAACCCTGGCAAAGTCTGTGAGGACGAGGGTAGTGTAAGAGACTACCATTCACCTTCAGCAGCTTTATGAGTTTGGTATCGTTCCGTCTTCTAAGGAACAGGTGCCAGACAGAGACAAACGGTTTTCACTATTAGATTCAGCGTCCAAAAATTAGTCACAGTGAATTAAAAAAAAAACCGGAAGTATGAAGTGGATGTGGTCTGGAGGTGGCGGAAGTGTACAGAAGACCGCTTGCAACTGGGTAGTCGCTGCTCCCGCTTGGTATTGTATAACTATTATTAAAAATTAAAAGCACCAAACCTAGGTTTAGGTCGCGGGGGGGGGGGATAGAGGGGGAGGAGACGGTTTGTAACCGGGCCCAAAACAGGGCACACTCCAGACCTGGAAAACTCAACCACTCTTTTTTACAGACAATCAACAACGCTCTAGAATTAATTTCGAAACATTAGTGATTTTATCACATCAACTGCCTGTCCGTAACCACATTATGCCAGAAAATAAAAATATAAAAGAATATGTACCCCTCATGGATGATTTAGGAATTTCACAGTATAACAAACCGGTTCCCCCTCCCCAAACCTAACGCATTCAGTAATCCAGATGCACCAGCATATAAAATGAAGTGAAATTCCACTGCTCCTCAATTCGAACCGGATAGAGGTCAGCTTTACCCCCCCCCCCCCCCAATTGCTAACCCGTTCTGCTCATGCGAAGCTTAGGTTTCGTTTTGAAGGTACAATTTATTCCTCCCAACGCCATTTTTCTCGATCCCCCACATCAAGTACGGCCCCAAAAGTCTATTTGCTTACCGTTAGTCAATCCCTTGGTAAAAATCCGTTTTAAAATGTGGCGTCTAGGAGATTTTCTGTTGAATATTGGGAACTACATTTACTGCATCCTGCGACTATATGATCCTTTGCGCGCTCACAATAACCATGACGTTTCATCTGTGTGTGTGCATGTAGTACTACTCTTTAATCGTTTGCTAATAATTACCATGAGATCAAAAATCTAAAAGACTAATGCGGTACAAATTAAAATTATTTATACCTATAGATCGCCGAAGATAAAATTATAAGATACTAGCGTAAAAAATTATTAAGTGTGATGTTAAGTGTGATGTTATAGAAGAACCAACTGAGAAAGAGGTAGAATTAATCATTATGAATTTGAAAAACACAAATTCAACAGGGTTTGATGAGATTTTAACAAGGCATTTAAAACAAAGCTTAGGAAATACTTCCAAGGCATTGCGTATACTAATTACCAAAATTATAGAAGAGGAAAGATGGCCAGAGCAATTAAAATTACAAATAATACGACCACTACACAAAAAGGGACCTGAAACAGATATAAATAATTATCGGCCAATTTCATTGTTATCAGTAATTAATAAAATTGTAGAAAAATATTTTTCAAATAGAATCAGGGCATTTTTGAACACCTTTAAACTGCTTACAGAAATACAATACGGGT
>JAHWFP010025458.1:0-20336 GCA_023313725.1 Lithobius niger
CATGCTAATACGCCGTTAATCACCCTTATGCATAATTCCGGAGCAAAAATACTGCATCGTTCTGTTTTTCCAGCTTGTTTGCACACTTCGCAAGCTAATTTCTGTCTAACTCCGTGTTAAAGAATTCACGGTCGCAAAAACGTAAGCGATCAATGGCTGGAAGAAAAAGAAAGAACTGAAAATAGAAAGAAAGCTAAGACATGACGATTTCGGACGAGATGTCCCGTGCGACTGACGTCAGAGAGAGAGAGAGATAAGAGGGAGGGAGGGGGAGGGAATTCGACGTGGCGTGTGGCTGCCGTCCGACGTTATTGACCCGCCACTAGACGAGTTCACACCCAAGAAGGGTTGAGCAAGACGTCGTTAAATGTTACAACAAAATTGAAGAAAGGTTTATACAAATTTTACTTTCCGACCATTTTAACAGAGTAATTTGCTAGTCAGCCGTGTTTCTTAAGTTCTCAGGTACACCAACCATAAAGCCAACAAAAATTATCGTCTCAGTAGTTTCAGAAAGTCCAGACGGACGGCAGTGTTTATATAATTTTATTTTTAAAATGTAAAATGTCACAGTGGGTCCAGATTGAGGATTCCCTATTTACGTCTGCTGAAATTATTAGCGGGGTCCCACACGGCTCTGAATTGGCGCCACCGCTTTTTGCAATCTACGTATAAAAGATCTTACCTGACTCAATCTTTCGACCGAAAATTTTAAATTTGCTGACGATCTTAAACTTGGAAATACCATAATTACATCTCAAGACAGTCTGGTACTTTTGTCTGAGATAAATCATATACTGAAGTGGACGGCTGCATGGTAACTTCCGGTTGTTGAATCGAAATGCTCTTCCTTTCATAATGGGGCATCAAAATCCTAAACTGCCTTACTTTCTCGAAAATCAACACTTGCCCGATGTGAAGGATTGCAACTTTAGGGTTTGGTTCTCCACAGATCTAAAGCCCACTGTCCTCTTGCCGAAAAACGTCTCATCTTGCTTTCAGACGTCTTGCAATTGTAAATCGTTGCTTTATTGTTGTAAATATTAACACAAAAGTGTGCCTTAGGGCTTCGGGCAGATGACCAGGAGTGGTTAACGCTCGTTCAACCCTTTAACCCTTTTAACAAAAGTGTGGGCTTTTAAGATCTATGTACGGCCTCTGCTCGACTATGCCAGTCGGGTTTGGTCTCCTTACCTGGTGTCTGGTATCGATCAGCTTGAAGCTGTTCAACACAGATTTATCAGGAGTATTCCTTCTTTGCGTGGTCTCTCGACCGGGGACCGACTGCGTAGGCTCGCTCTCGAGCCTTTGGAAATACGCCGACTTTCGGCAGATTTCATATTACCCTTTAAAATTCTGAAGGGTTTTCTCGCGTTCGATCTACCCTTTATCGAGCTCAGCCTTTCATCCTGCTCCAGGGAACATTCACTCAAATTACGCCATTTGGGTTCCAGACTTGATTGTAGGCGACATTTTTTCGCCCTTCAGGTTGTATCTGCGTGGGTTTTTCGAAGGAGGCTAGAACAAACTTGCGAGGAAAAAAATTTCGGCAGAAAAGAATTACGAAAAGCATGTGATAAAGGTGAGGAAAAATACGAAAGCAAGAGTGTAAAAAAGAACGTCTGAAAAAAGGACAGGGGAAAAAATAATCAGAAGGAAAAAAGTCTGGGGATAAAAAAAAAATCCAGGAAAAGACTTTATGAAAGTCGTTCCCTGCCTGGTGAATTTCTAGCAAAGCGAACTGACATAATTTAACCTTACCTATAGCAACAAAACCATGACAACACAACAGAACTAAAAAAATATATATATTTTTCCTTCATTTTTTCTTTCCTGTGGAATTTTTCCCATATTTTTTCTCCCTGGCCTTTCTTTTTCCTTGGAACATTTTTATCCCGTTTTATTTCTTTTTCGCATACCTTTTATCGGCAGACCTTTTTCCAGACCTTGTTTTTTTTTCCTCTGGACGTTTTTAGTGAGGGTATTTTTTCCCACGGACATTTTTATTTTTCCTCCCATCGAGGGTAAGGGTCGAAAGAGTGGCGACATTTTCGGTAAAAAAAAAAACATTGCTGCAATCCGGCAATTCCTTGCCATCACAGCAAAACATCAAACACGAAACGGAAGTAGATGAATAATATCCGATTGACGTTAAGGCCGCGGTTTTGACTGCATACAAATTAGCATAGTCCGGTTGTAGCTCGTTACTACCGCCACGAATACGCGAAAATCAGATGACGTCAAACTTATAATATCGAGAGCAGGCGACAAAATAAAAAGGGATAAGGCGACCTTGAGTGTCAAAATCGACAAGGAGCGCGTGGGGGGTTTGAGCAGCTGTGAGTCATTGAGCTGGCGAGTGCGAAATGCTTTTCAGAGTTGGGTTGCACCACAAAACTTATTTTTAGATAGCGGTTATCATTAACTGATATGCGGAGGTGGCGGCGAAAATGTAACGAAAACAACAAGCGTCAAAACAGCTGGGATCTTCCTCAAAGAACTGTGTAATTTATCACTGGTCGATGACGTAATGGGTGACGATATTATTTTTAGGAACCGCCGCCACCGTTATCGAACAAGGATTTAATCGGAATCAGGCTTTGAGAATTTTATACCTAGAAATAAACACAGACGTAAAAAAAAAAAAAAACACGAATGGTTAGTTTTATTTAGTTTCAAGGTCTACTCCTACTTTGGTAATCGCTGAATTTATGAGATAGAGGAAATGCGAGGGACACGAAGCTTGCCAACGAAGCCAGATCTAATGAAAATGAACCATTTTTTTAGAGGAGAGGACTAGTGTTTTTTTATACAGGGTTTTCACAATCATATTTTTTAAAAACGCAAACGTGCAGACACTCATCTTCAGGACTGGGTTTACTCTGGGCTAATTCAAAGCCACATTTCGTTGTTGACACTATGCAGCGGCATGGTTTCGAACCAATGCTGTCGTTACGAACCATTTTGGAGTACCATCGTGACGTCATCCTAACAAGGCTTTACCACAGATTAGTAAGGGAACTAAATATAGCATCTTGCCTCTTCCAATTCTACATGACGCTCTAGCGGTAGTTGCGTCTACTTCTACCTCTGGTAATGCTATTGCCTTCGAAGCAGCATGAATGCAAAAAGCATTGTCAGAGGTCTCGCGTAAGCATACTTTGTCAGAGGTCTAGGGTCTCGCGTAACATTGGAAGAGCCAATATGCTATATCTATAGTTAACTTTCTAATCTATGGTTTAACCGACATTGACATAGGCATCGGTATCGGTTGGAATCGGCAGCAAAATAACGTACCTAGTCCGATACCACGTTTTGGTTTAGTGCAGCATGTAAATAGTTTCAAAACTCTATTTCCATAACTTTGCAATCGGACGAGACTGCGGTCTTTTAAGGAAAAATTTGAGCAGCATCTTCCTCACTATATCCTATGCAGACACATTTAGACGTCGGTTAGTAATGTCGATTACAACATACGAGAACAGGAATCGATAGTCGGAAAGCCAAATCTATGGAATAGTAATAAATAAATTAAGATGCAAACCTATCTCTGTTGCCATTTGGGCTTAAATGTCAGACTGACCCCTCGACTTTTGAGGTAAAGACTGAACCCCTATACCATACTGGCACGACATTTAGGCCGTGGCAGTATGGCTCAACGGTAGGAGCTTCGGTCTTTGGTCTCAAAGGTCGAGGGTTCAATTCCCACTCAAGCAGTCTGACATTTAAGTTCAAAAGCCAACGGAGATAGGTTTGCATCGTTGAACTACTGTTCCGCTAAATCCCGTTTCGCCAAAAAGAACGCAGATTAACAGCTTAACCCTCAGGGGCCAACCCCGTTTCACCAAATCCCGTTTCGCCAAAACTAATTTGACAAAATTTCACGTACACGAGATTTAATACCTTTTTTCTATGTAATGGGGCTTTAAAAGGCAAACATTCAACAAAGACAAGCAGTGGTAGAATAAGACCAATTGATTTATTAGCGTTTTGAAAACAGGCAATACAGACGGAATAACGTGTACTTTAAATATTGTTCAGAATGCTTGGTCGTCACTACGTCAATGCCAAGGTTCTCTTTTAAGAATAGTTATTTATACGCATGATGGTTACCCTTTCCCAAACGGGAAGTCCCGTTTTGCAGAATCACGGTTCGTAAGGTAGAATCAAAATATTTTTCAAAAATTTAACATTGCAGAAGTTCGAGGCATGCCTAATTGGAAGTAATTTATGATTAGTTGCTGTTTCTGATGGTATGTGTTTAGCGCGAGCGAGGCACGTAATTTGAAACAAATTAATGTGCAAAACGGGTGTTAGTCCATAATTATTGTTTCACCATTATCATGTTATAAATGTTCGTGTTTAAATGTTTTGAATGTTTCGTGCGCCTAAAATTTCGTGAACGGTATTTGACGAAACGGGATTGGCCCCGGAGGCAAAAGCTGTAAATCTGCTTTCTTATTGGCGAAACGGGACGAAACCTTTGCATCTGTATTTATTTGAACAGATATTGTGTCGTAACTATAGCTTAAGCCTGGCCAACTCACATAGTGGCGCCCTTGCACGGTATGGATACGGTTACTAAAATGCTACAAAAACACTGCACGTATACAATAACAAACATTTAATACAATACAATAAAAAATAAATAAATAAAAGCAATAGAAATGAACTTTTCTAAACGCCTTGTTTAAATTCGTGAAAATAATATTGCTGTCACGAATTCCGTGCGCAGAAAAAAATAATCACAGAAAAAAAATGTCATGGGCAAAAAATACGGAAGGAATAAAAAGCATTGCGTTGGTAAAAACAAAAAAAAAGTGAAAAGAAAAAGCCACAGCAAAAAAAGCCGTGGGAAAAAGAGAAAAAGTCCGATAAATGTATTTCATAAAAATAAATCACATGAAGGAAACATCTGCCAAAAGACCGGCAGGTGAGAATACAAGATTCAGTAATCTTAGAAAGAAAGAAAAGAGAACTACAGCCATTCGGACTCGACCCCTAGTCTCCCATATTGTAGGCAGGCCGCTCCAACCATAAGCTGCCGCGGCAGACCCTGCTTTACAGGCTCCTGTCGAGTTCAACCTTTCTCAGTGACGACGTAAAGAATGCCACAGATACAGTTTTAAGGAGGGAAAACAACTTGCTTCTCGGCTTCCTCACTTGAAAATAGTGGAAATAATCAATAATGCAAGCAAGTATGCGGGCAGTCTTTAGGTTCGAGTCTCAGTCGGGACAGTTGTCTTTTCTTTCTTTCTCAGATTATTGTATCTTGTGTTCTCAAAAGGCTAGTCGTTAATGCAGACTGTTTGGCTCTGTTAATGTGTTTCGTTGTTGTTGTTGGTTTTTTTCGTTCGGTTGGCTTAAATCAACGGCCTTGGCTTGAAAGTCACCAGGCTTTTTTCCGTTTCCTTTTTTTTCACCTGCGATTTTTATTTCCTTGTTTTAATTCCCCTGATCTTTTTTCCGCAAACTTTTTTTTTCCCACGGCCTTTTTCCAAGCTTGTTTTTCACAGCGATATTTCCTTAGATTCCATGCATTTTAATAGCGTCTTATTGTTCGCTACAAACGCGCGGACGTCACTAACTTGGCTCGCGTAGGCCAGGCTTAGCAGAATTCTATATCTGTTTGCTTTCTTATGTCTGGAATTTGAAAAGTCACTAGTTATTAATGTTCACACACTTTTCTTCCTTGCAGTTAAATTTTTCACCGAAACTAAACACGAAACATGGGTGTGTCTACTGATATTCACGATTATCACCGTAGACACTTCGTCCCCTTCTTCAATTATTTTTAAATAAGTCGCTGCAAGACGAAAGATAAAAAAATAAAAAAAAAACCACTTGATTTGCGCATGCCAACAAGCTATGGCTAATGTATGTTGACTAAAAATAATACTAGCGGCAACTCGATCAATGACGTAGATTATTCAAGGCGCAAGTAGCAGTTCTTCTTGCGCCATGTGCTCAGTAGGCATAACGTAAACAGACAGGAAAGGGTTGAAGGTGAGGGACATTTCGCCAAAACGCGGCGTGCTCCTTGGTTGGTTGCGTCAGTCTGACGTCACTAATGCCGCTGCAGATAAAGGGAGGCTGCACCGCCAGCCAGACTTTAACCTGAAGTTCGACGCTGCTATTTCGAGACTTCACGGACCTCATACATATTTATTTTCGTCTGGACCGATTAAGATGAAGGAAAAATTGTAGATGCATCATAAGTGACTTTCAGTAACTCTGACTTTTAAAGAGATAAAATGAGTCAACGTTCAAGATAAATTCAAGTCAGATAGGGCTAAATGGAATGCAACGTGTTTGTTCATTGAAGCATGAGTCAGATTTGATAGATTTGGTGGATTTGCTTGATAGAAGGTACACAGAAAGCTCCTTGGTTATCTTCATAATGTAAGCACAACGGGGTTTTTTTTAAACTAAAATGCAGCAAAGCAGAGTAGCGAAGAAAAGCCCTAACCATACAGAAGAAATTTTCGTGCGAAGCAATGCGTTACTACGCGCCTGCAAGGTCAATATTGCTACAATCGTATGGTTGGTATTGCGTTTATCGATCAATTTTGACGTCTTTGGTACACCATCCCGCAACGCCATACAACTGAGAGCAGCCAATCTGTTCGTGGCTTAAAGACAAGGAAATGAATTCAAATTTGTAGGACTTCTGTTCAGTTTTTAAAAAAAGGCGATAAGGGTGCATTAACGATCGTTCGCTAGATACTCGGAGGGGGTCAGGTTTGTCTCATCTGCCCCGACATTCATAAAAGGGTGCTGCTAACGTGATATCCATCCATCTGCGCAGAAACCTCCGCGCATGCGTGACCGCTTTGGTAACTTTGGCAGGCTGGGTTTGTTGTTTTACCGTCAACACTTTATATAATTTTTAAACAACTATCGTACAATTTTGGTTCGGTGATCTAGGCCTATTGGCATAAATTCCTTTCCATTTTTTATAGCATTTGTTTACAGAAACTCCGATCGCAAGTAAATTTTTGGTAAACGATCGTAATCCGGTTTTACTAATGATGTAAGCTGAGTTAAATGTTATTTCCAGTACAAGTTAGAAATGAAATACAAATAGTGGAATGTGGCGTATACCAAACCACACGAACAAATGTCCGCGTGTGGGTAAAAAACGAACGAAAAATATAAAAAAAAAATTAATAAATAAAAATAAACACAGGGGTACCAAAAAGGAAAACTGCACGATAAAGAACAAATTAATGAAAACAAAAAGTAAAGATAAAATAAAATTCACATCAGGAGCTAATGGAAGGATACACCCCTGTCGGCCATGGAATTGTCCATGCTGCATCTATCGCTTCATTCCATCCCTTTTTGCAAGGTCGCCTGGGAGAGAAGCTCTGAGTTTCGTTTCCCAGCTCCAGGCCAATTGATTCAACAACACCAGAATCTTATTTTACCAGAGCAACCCTAAAAGGCGTCAACTTTCCGGCAGGCGAGTGAACTGGTGTTGAGCCAGGAGACAAGACACGCGATTTTTACCCGAGTCGGCCTTGGGTTGAAGAAGACATCTCCTTTCCCGCTTAAAAGTCGCTTCAACGCTGTACCACGCAGAGTTGCCGAAAACCTGGACTAATCGTTGTAACAACGATATTTCGCACCTATTTATTACGTTAAAACCAGCGTGTTTTTAAAGCGGGCTATCCCAATAATAGATGATGATGATGATGATGATGCTAAGGTCTTCCCTTTTGAAACAGAGTGCTGGCCAAAGCCGCAACGCCCACCCCTCCACTGCAAACCAACCAGTACCACAACCCACTCCCCCTAATCTTTACCCCTCCTATTCCACCATCCCAAGAGCACCCTCATTCCCCATCCCACTCCTCTCCCCTCATCCCTCCACCCAAGGAGCCATCTTACAGCCTCCTCCCCCTCCCATTCATCTCGACCTCTCGACCTCCCATCTCATCCTCCTCTTCTCCTCACGATATCTCGTGGTCGTCGACTTCTTTCCCATATCATGAGTCCATCACTCCACCTCCACATCTTTAATCCCTTTCCTCCAACCCCTTCTACCACTAATTCCTCCCCCTCCCACCCGAACAAACTTCCTCGCCAGCCTCAACCAACTTAGTACTGCATCATCTCGTCACATACTCATACACAGTACGCACTATGGCTCCCCCTTCCATATCCCTAACTCTCCTATCAAACTCAATCTTCGCCACCGCCTCCCTTGACTCAAAACCTGACAAGCCCATTTCTCCGGTCACCACCTCTCCAGCAGTAAACCGATTAGCTCCCAACGCCCACCCCCCCCCCAACTCCCCTTGGAAGTGCTCCATCTCCCTCCAACACTCCCTACCATACACTAACATACCTTCAGCAAACATCACTACCGGGACCACCACCCCCTTCCAGAGCACCCGAGCAATCTCATACCTGTTATATCCCCAAAGAGCAACTTTCTTAATCATGCCCTTGACTCTTCGTGCTTTACACCTCATCTTTTTTCCATCATCTCCAGGTAGTTCGGCTTCACACACAACCTCACCCTCAGATACTCGTACTATTTCACCCTCCTCACCTGCACCTTCCCCATACTCAAGACCTCTTCACCCCCTCCCCCCCTCTCAACGGCCCACTGGTCTTCCTCCCTTCCAAAAATCATGCATCCAGATTTCTCACTGCTGAACTCCATCCTCCTATCCACTCCCCATTCTGCACATACATTTAACAGATGCTCAAGCCCCTCCTTCCCCTCTTCCAGCCCCTCCTTCCCCTCAATATTATCCGCAAACGTCAACACCGCAGTATTGATACCCTGCTCCCACGCCTTCCCCCAACGAAAACCCCTACCCGACTCAATCAGTATCTTCTCCAACCCTCTAAAAAAAACAGGAATAACAATGGCGAAATCGGGCACCCCTGCCTTAACCCCCTTTTACTGACAACCCAGTCAGACTGTACCCCTCCCCAAGAGGCCACATACATTCCCCCTCATATATCCTCTCAAGAAGACTGACAAAGCCCTCCTCCACTCTTAAAATACGAAGCTCCCCCCATAGCATCCCCCATCTAACCCCATCATATGCCTTGGCGATATCCAGAAAAGCCACCCATAAGCTTCTCCTTTCCTTCCTCGCAACCTCAATCACCTGCATCACCACAAAAACATTGTCCTCAACTCTCCTCCCCTTTCTAAACCCATTCTGTACCTCTCCCAGCTCCCCTCTCCCCTCAAGGTCCGACCGCAACCTACTCGTAAGTATTCGCATAAACACCTCATAAACTGCACTCGTAGTGGCCACTGGCCTAAAGTTCTCAATCCTACCTCTATCCTTACCCTTCCCTTTATACTATACAAAGTGAATCCTCTCTTCTTCCAGCTCTCTGGAACCACTCCCCCGTGCAGGATCGTATTCATTTGCCTAATCAGCCTTCTCCTAACCTTGACACCCAGACCCTTCACATGCTCACCTACCATATCGTCTTCCCCCGCAGCTTTCCCCTCTCTCAAAAAAAACCAAAGCTTCTCAAATTCTACCACCATAATATCTTCAAGCACATTTCCCACCTCTCCCTCCCTCTCCTCCACCCCCATCTCCTCCTCCCCAATCTCACACAGCTCCCTCAATGCTGCAGTCAGCATATTTCGAACATTCCCCACATTTCATCTTCCTCACCCCCTCTCCCCCATCCTCAACCCGGACCTTCTCCTTCACAAACCTCCAGAACTTCTTCCCCGCTTCCCTCCCTCCCCTCACCACTTCCCTAGCCAGTTTCAAGTTAAATTCCCTGATCTTCCTCACCACCACATCCCCCTGCCTCCTTCTTACAAGCCAAATATTCCTTCCAGCATCTTTCACTTTTCCCATCACTAACTTTCCCAACTCCCTTCCTCCATGCCCTACAGGCCTCCTTTTTTCTACGGATAGCCCCCTTCACTTCAGCGTCCCATCATCCCTTTCCCCTACCCACCCCCCGTCCGCCCTTCCCAAGATGTTTCTCCGTGACCTTAAGCATCTCAGCCTCCCAAAAATCATATCCCTCCTCCCACCCTTCCACCTCCTTCTCAACTTAAGCGTCAAAAAAATCGAGCAACTTCGGATCCCTTACTGCCCATCTCCTCCTACACTCCCTCCCCTCCCCCTTCTCCCCTTCAATCTCCACTCAGCCCAAACCAAGCAATGGTCCGAGTCCACACCCCACCTGCCTTCAACATCCACCCCCATATCCCTCTCCCACCCCCAACCACCTCATCCCACAACACAAACTCCACCGCCGACTTAAGCACCCCTCTGCTCCAAGTGCACTCCATTCTTTCAGTACTCCCCAGATTGGCCAACTCCAACCTGCACTCCCCAACAAAATTCCTAAATGCCTTCCCATTCCTATTGTCCAATTCCCCCACTGAGCCAGATGAGCATTGAAATCTCCTAAAACGAATATATGAAACCCTTCCCTCCTAAGCCTCTCGATCTGAATCTCCAAACAACCCAAGATATCACCATTCCACTGCTCGCTACGCCCTTCCACCTCAAGGTACACCACTCTCACAGCTACCTTCCTCCCACCAACTTCCCCGGTAACCCACAAATGCTCCCTACCTTCCCCACCCCATTTCTTCCACCCGCCCCTTCCCCAAAAGAAAACCCCAATCCCCCCTTACCCGATTCAGCCCCACCCACTCCACCCGGGAGGCTCCTCTTCCTCCCTAAAATGTGTCTCCATCACACCAACTAGGTCGAACTTCCCATCTTCCACCCCTCTCCTAAATTCCTCCCATTCCCCCCCCCCCGAAGACCTACCTCCACAAATATTGATAAATCCTGCCCTCCAGATCTCTCCACCCCTCTCTTCATCCCTTCCCCTTCTCTTCCTATCGCGTTCCCATCTACCCAGATACTCTGTTCCCTCCTCCCCATCCCTCCCCAGCTGCCCCTTCCCACCAAACTCTTTCCCAAAAAAAGTCATTCCACTGCCTTAACAATCAAACTCCACACTCTATACTCGCAGCCACAGGGGCGAAGTGCGCCCCATCACTGGACCACTCCATAGATGCGAACGAGTCGTCCCACAATTGACCGCATGGGGTTGCGACTCGGAACGAGAGATGGAACATGCGGTAATATTATCATGGACACTCCGTCGAGTCCTAAGGGCTCTATTGTGGGCCACTTCCAGGTACGACGCTAATGGGGGGGGGGGAGCGAGAGGGGGCGATCGCCCCCCTAAAATTTTGCTCACCCCCCCTCCTCCCCCCACCCATTGGAACAAAATCAAACGTATAAACTAAGAAAATCTGTGATGGAATCTGGGACTGATAACCGTAGACGTCAAGATCCATATCCTGACTTGGCTACTTGGAAACAAGCATCTGGTCAAGACACTACTGCGTGTGTGTGTAGTGTTACATATAATAACGACAATGTCGTGATGTTTTCTTAACAATAAAAGTAATGTTTAATATTGTTAGCTGTAAACGCTTGTTGTTTACAGCTTCACTTCGAATTAACCTTCCTTACCTTTAGGTCGTACCCAATGTAAATATTCCCCACTCCTAATGTATTTTCTACCGTCCTTTACGAGTAAACCAATTGTTTAACAATCATGATGTGCTGTGATCATCTGCGTTACTTCACGACCACAAAACTACCAGTAAAATCTAATTCCACTGCGCTTTACTCTATCATGTGGTAGCAAGACGTCGGAGAGAAGTGACGGGAGGAGTCCGTACGAAGAGAGAAAAATGGTAACCAGCTTCGTCGGAGCAAGGAAAATTGGACGAGTGAAGATGGGACATTTCGGCAAGTGAAACAAAAATAAGGAAGAATCCATCTTCAAGAGGAGTGGGAAGAAAAGAAACTGAAGATAAGTATTGAAAAAGGGGATTGAAATGATAGTCTCATGTAGCTGCCCAATTGCGGGAAATTACGTGTTTAACTGCCACGTTTAAAAGCAAGACAATAGCTAGCAAATATGGCTAATAATAATGTAAAAATTTGCATAGAATTTTAAACAAGATGGCAACCGCAGGTTCCATTCCAAACCAAATGGCTATACCACTATTGAAGGGATCAAATTATGTACAATGGGCTGAAAAAATAAAGGCCTACTTAATGCATCAAGGTTTGTGGGCCTATATAACAGAAGAAAGCAAAGAAACGGATGCAAACAAGAAATTAATAAATAAGCAAAAAGCAATGGGCACGCTATTATTATTTATTACTGCAGGATGTGTAACGATTCCAAAGACGATAGTAACCCCTAAACAACTACGGGAATTTTTGAAGCAAACATTCCAGCCAAATAATGTATTGAGATGCTTAGCTCTACATAGAAAATTTTATTCCATGAGCAAGAACTCGGGTGAATCAATGGCAGCATACATAGGCAGAATAGAGGAGTGTGCAAACGAATTAGCTGAATGTGGTATGCCTGTGTCGGACACAAATTTAGCTTGGTTTATTCTTGGTGGCCTACCAAGTAGTTGTGACACCATGTTAATTGGTTTTGCGGCAATGGGTGCAAATACAATAACAACTGCCAAAGTTAAGGAACTGTTATTCTTTGAGGACTCAAGAAATGAAGCTAAAGACAGTTTAGGCCAACCCCCAACTAATGCTGCATTAACAGTAAACGTAAATGATAAAAATAACTGTAACGTAGACCCTCAAGGACAGAAGATAATAATTTGTTACAGATGTGGCGGAAAAAATCATAAAAGTTCCACCTGTTCCTCACCTTATGAAACTTCTAATTTTAGCAACAGAGGAAGAGGTCAAAATCGGCGAGGAGGAAGAGGTTTTCGCCGAGGAAGAAGCCGAGGCAACTTTAGAGGCCAGCAAGGAAGACAAGGAGCAACGGGTCTACTCGCAACAGCAACAGACATCGTATATGCACTGGTAACCTGTTTATGGACTCCCTTCACGAATACAACTGAAAAAGAAGGTAAAACTTTGCAAGATGTGTTTGTGGTGGACTCGGGGGCGAGTAACCACCTAATTTGCAATATAAATTGGCTATTTAATCGTCTAAGGATTAACGGATCACCAATTTTGTCGGCTAGCAAAGATAAGTCACTGATACCACATTCAAAAGGCAATGTTTTATTGGACAACAGTAAACGTAGATTCTACTAAAAGACGCATTGTATGTACCAGGATTACAAGTTAATCTCTTCTCAGTAAGGTCAGCAACAGCTAGTGGATGCAGCGTAGTATTTTATGAAACATGCTGCATAATTTATCATAGCAGGAAAATACTAGCCAAGGCATATATGCAGAACGGTCTTTACATTTTAGATGGTAATCCAATAGAAGCAAAAGAAGAAAAGGTAAAATTGTTGTTGACTCAAACTAACCTAAACAATCAATATCCTGAAAGTGAGAGGGCATTAATAAATAAAATAGTGCCGTGTAACCAAACAATTCAAAGCAACATAGAAAGATGGCACAAACGGTTCATGCATATATCGGTAACGACATTACAAAAAATGGCCGAAGCACATGCATTAAGAGATTTTAAAATCCCAAAACAAAAAGGATTAGTTTTACCATGCCATGAGTGTATCCAAGCTAACCAGACAAGAAAACCATTTCCAGCATTGACTTATGAACATGCTAAAAAACAATTAGAACTTGTGCATACAGATGTGTTAGCAGTACCAATTAAATCATTAGGGGGCAACTCCTATGTCTTAACCTTCACAGACGATTATTCTGGCTTTGTAACGTGCTACATCCTAAAGAACAAATCGCAGGTGCCAGAAAAACTAAAAGAATATGTTGCCATGGCAGAAAACCAAACGGGACAAAAGCTTAAGTTAATCAAATCCGACTGCGGAACTGAGTACATTAACGAAAGTGTATCTGCATTTCTGAAAGAGAAAGGGGTTAAACACACCACTACAAACATTTTTTGCCCCGAACAAAATGGCCGTTCTGAACGTGTAAACAGGACATTGTTGAACTTAGTACGAGCAACATTAACAAGTGCAAACTTGCCGGCGTATTTATGGGCCGAGTTGATTTCAACTGCAGCTTATTTAAGGAACAGATGTACAAATAAAGCAAATGAACATATAACTCCGTTACAATTATGGTTGGGTCGAGAAGACAAGCCAACTGTAAAACACCTAAAGGCGATTGGATGCATTTGTTTTGCACACATTCCAGTTCCCAAACGTAATAAACTAGAACCAAGAAGTAGGAAATGCCTGATGGTAGGATACGATCAAACTTCACGTAGCTATCGTTTATGGGATTTGGAAAATCACAATATTATCGTATCGAGGAATGTAACATTTCTTGAAAATGAGTTCAACTTCACACACTTGCACCAACAAGAAGAACAAGGCTTTGAAGACGTGTGGGAAAAATTATGGCAAAATGCTGAAGCTGACGAAACTGACGAGTCTGGAGGAGAAGAGGCTGTAATTCAAGAACCTCAAGGATCAATCATACAGGGAAATGAAGTGCTAACTAATGGAGCACACGAAGGTGAAAACAGTTGTGTACACGGTGAACTTCCTTTAGCACAGCAGACAAATACAAACAGCCAATCAAATCCACCTGTAAGAAAGAAAAAGAAAGAAAGTACCACAAAAACAAGCGAAAATAAGACAAGTGCACATAAACATTTTACACGATCCAAAGCCAAAAATATGGTGTTGACTGAAGAAACGTCAGTTTCAGGGGGAAGTAAAGAGATTTCAACCGATGAAGAATCAACGGACAGAGCCCTACTTGCGTGCAAAGAAAAGGAAATTTGTGCCATTTCAACTGACGATTCTTTTACCAAAATATTAACTGATTTGTATGGCAAAAATGTTACCCAAGATACATTAATAAATACCTGCATGTTTAATTTTCATAACGACGATTATGAAATTGCAGCACTAGCAACGTCCAATAATGAACTGAAAGTGCCCAACACATTTAAAGAAGCACTCAGCAGTCCTGAATCAGATAAGTGGTTAGCCGCAATTCACGCAGAATATGGAAGCCATATAGCAAATCAAACTTGGAGACTCGAGGAACGTCCACCAGGCGCACAAGTCGTCGGGTGTCGGTGGGTTTTCTGCGTCAAACGAAATGCTGTCGGGGGCATTGATAGATACAAAGCACGCCTAGTTGCAAAAGGTTTTACTCAAATTCATGGACAATCATATTTTGAAAGCTACAGCCCAACAGCGGGGCTTGCAACAATTCGTTTAGCAATAGCAGTCGCCGTGCAAAACAATTGGTATCTAGACCAGTACGACGTCACTACGGCATTTTTACAAGGTCGACTCGATTGTTACGTTGCCATGCAACAACCAGAGGGGTTCATTGTTAGCGGACAAGAATCAAAAGTCTGCCGACTTGTGAAATCTATATATGGCTTAAGGCAGGCTGGGCTTTGTTGGTACAGACGTTTAAGTGAAATTCTATTGTCGCACGGGATGAAACGCTGTCTGTCAGATGCGTGTGTTTTCTGGATTCGTGTTAACAATGAACTTGGTTTTGTCACTGTTTACGTCGATGATCTAATGGCGGCGGCACAAACAATGGAAATACGTCAATTATTAAGAAAGATTTTGAGCGCCGACTTGGACATAAAATATTTGGGTCCTTTAAATTTTCTATTGGGGATACAATTCGTACGTGAGCCCGATGGAACATTACATGGAAATCAAAAAACATATATTGAAAATATCCTGAAGAAGTTCAATATGGAGTTCTGCAAAACTGTAGAAACTCCATGCATACCTGGACAACATTTACTCAAGACTGTCAGCTTAACTCCTGAAGAGGAAGAAGAAATGCGATGTGTACCTTATCGACAGTTGGTGGGATGTTTATCTTACCTGGCTCTGGCAACTCGTCCTGATATAGCGTATGCGGTTAATGCTGTGGCAGCTCATTCAGCCAACCCCGGAACTGTACATTGGGTCGCAGCGAAAAGAATACTTCGTTATTTACGAGGGACAATTGATAGGAAATTGACCTTTCGACCAAGTGACAAGAAACTTGAAATATATGCTGATGCTAGTCACGCACCGAGTGCAGATGACCGCAAATCAATATCTGGAGTTTTAGTCTACTATGCGGGAACGCCTATACTCTGGAGAGCAAGTAAACAAAAGAGTGTATCACTTTCAACAATGGAATCTGAGTACCGTGCCCTATGTTTGGCAACACGAGAAGCCTTCTGGATTAGAGCCTTTCTGAAAGAAATAGGCGTCTATCAGGCACAAGAATCGCCTACCATCGTAAGGACGGATTCCCTGAGTGCAATTCAGCATGCAAATTCCCAGATAGAACGATCCCGTTCAAAACATATTGAAATAATATATCATTTCGTTCGAGAGAAAATTAACGACGGAAATATCCGACTTGAATTCGTCCCGACCGAACGAAATTGGGCTGACATATGTACCAAAGCAGTTGCGACTTCCATACATCACAACTTGTGTCTTGGTCTCTCCTTTACAAGTTAAGTGTGCAGATCAAGATTTAGAATATCAAGTGGCCTTCGTCACACGGGGGCTTGATGGAATCTGGGACTGATAACCGTAGACGTCAAGATCCATATCCTGACTTGGCTACTTGGAAACAAGCATCTGGTCAAGACACTACTGCGTGTGTGTGTAGTGTTACATATAATAACGACAATGTCGTGATGTTTTCTTAACAATAAAAGTAATGTTTAATATTGTTAGCTGTAAACGCTTGTAAAATCTAATTCCACTGCGCTTTACTCTATCAATCTGGTTACTTATTAAGAAATCAAGTTTCTTCCACATCGACAGGAAGTATTTGAGGTCACACTGTCAATAAAGCCTAGTTGTTACTGTGAGAATTGTAAAATAAGAATCTTTTCTCAGCTGGATATAAAAGTTTTCCCAAATAAAATGAGGTAGGAGACAGTTAAGAACGTTGGGTGTGAGAAAGAGATTTTTAATTGTGTGGGGGAAAGGGGGGGAGGAGGAAACACAAAAATACAATTTTTTGATCTGCCCCCCCCCCACGGCTAAAATTGCTGCCCCACTGCCGCTTCCCCAGTAAAGTGAATCTAGCGTCGTCCCTAGCCACTTCTGACCATACCTAAATACTTAAACAATCTTTTCTTAAACGAATTCAGCCCAGTAGTTTTTCTTAGTTTTCTTAGGAAAGTGATTACAAAATTTACTTCCCGGATATAGTAGTACCTGCATTAGTTGTGGCGTCTTTCCTTAGTAACCATCGGTTGTTCGAAATCAAGGGCCCACGATAGCGGTCGTATGTGAGCCTCAGCATGAACTTCCATGTTACACGTCAAACTTTGAAACCGTCTAGAGTTGCCCCCAGAATTAACATAGACAAACGAAATTCGGTAATTGCGGTTGTGTCATAACAATTTCACTGCATTAAACATTTTAATGACAACAATCGAATCGTTGGGCGCCCACAGCATAGCCATTTCTTGTAGTTGTGGGACTCTTTGCCTTCACCTGGAAATCTAACCAATGAACCGATTTTCAGGTTTTCTAGTTTTAAAACGTAGGCATGCACACGTTGTTGTTGTTGCGGAAATTTTTGCTGTCACCTGATCGAACCAGTGAACCGATTTTTACTATTTGCATAGTTAAAACGTAAGTATTGAAAAGGCCCAGACTCTTAAGCAGTATTTTAAGGTGATTACAATATACCGTACTTGTTGTTATTTTTGTTGGGCAAGAAAAAATAACAGGTATTACCTAGTAGAAAAAAACGCTTAAGCGTGTAAAAACATGGATGTATTGCCTTAAGAACACTTCAAAAGGAACAGATGCAAGAAAAAGACATGGGGGGGGGGGATTCTGGATATATTTTTATACGCATTTCTGTGATACTGCTGGCTATCTCTTTTTCTTGTTTTCTTCTTTTCTTGTTTTCTTCTTTTCTTGTTTTCTTTTCTTGTTTTCTTCTTTTCTTGTTTTCTTTTCTTGTTTTCTTCTTTTTCCATCAGAGCTTAAGTTTTTTTTTAAGGCTTACAACCGTAATTTATACCCTTAAGCGCTTTTTACACTAATGTACACTAGATTCATCCTAGCGTGCAGGGGTAGTGCCACAGTTGTCGGGGACGCCTTGTCTCTTGTCTCTCAACTTCAACCCAAAGAATTGACACACTCGCACGTTTTCATTGTTCCCTTTCCGGGGGTCGTTGCGGTTGCTTCATTTCTGCTATGAAACTTTGGTTTATAATGTAAGAAGATAAGATTCGGCGCCGATGGCACACATCTTAATGTGGGCTGTGAAAAGAGGCTACAAACTAAACAGAAACTAAATGCTGGAGCAAACGAAAGCTTGTTAACATAAATTTGATACGTAGCATAGGCCTATATTTAAAAAAGAAGCTAAAATAAGAAAATGCCAGCAAAGAGCAGCAGTACCAAAAGGCAAAGAGGCCTACTTAGCCCAGTGCGTATTACACCTAGATTTTTAAGGATCATTAGCAAATGCGGTATCGTCATTAAAATAAAAACTAAATATACGTTTGAAATGAAGATCTGTTCGCTCCGCCTACAATAGGCCCAAAGCCTGTTTCCTAGTAATTAATACAACTTCATGAAAAACGTGCAAAGAATAAAAATTGAAGACTGAGTTGGCGGCTCGATGTGCTAGTAAGCCTTTACCTCGTAGCCATCGCAACAATGATTTAAAATAATTCTCAGTTAATTCAGGAACGTCAGCTAAATCTTTCGCCTTTTGAAAATTACCCAACTAACTTTACAAACCTGAGTTATCCAATGTTAGTTAAAAGTAATGTATTAATATTTAAAAAAAACTAATTTTTAAACTGCATAGTTAATAGAATTTGTAAATAAAATGTATAACAAAAAATAATTTGGTCACAATTAGGTTTATACGACCTCTTATGCTGATGAATGTCTAAGAAAAACAGTCGAAATTTGCTTAATAATATGTCGCAATCGTTGTTCTCGGGAAGCCAAAAATAGGCCCTCAAATTGCGTAAAATGCTTCACCCCCGCCACGAACACCGCTCGGCGAGCTTATAGTGCTCCCCCATATACCCTAGATCGTTTCGCCGGGCCCTTGCCAAAGTAGAAAAAAATTTTAAACAATATATGTATTTTATTTCGCCTTCTGTCGGAGAATCATTCCCCCTCCCCCCTCCCCATCCGTCAGAAGTTGGATGGCCCCACTACTCACTGTGGTAGTACAAAACGAAAATAACTTAACGTTTTGTAGACTAAAGAAAATTTCGTGCGATGCGATGCGTTACTACGTGCCTACAAGGTCAAAATTGCAGCACTTAAGTAGTAAATGTGGGGTTTATTGACCGATTTTGACGTCTTTGGTAAACCATCCAGTGACGCCATGCTGCAGCGAGCAGCTAGTCTGGTTAGGGTTTTGGGCGCGTTTATGCAACGAGACCTTATCGCTCGCCGAAAGCTATTTGCTAGTCAACCGTTATTTATTTACGATTAGTTTCCACTTTCTACAATTAAATCTTACATTATAAACCAAAGTGTCATAGAAGAAATGAAGCAACCGCAACGACGACCCCCCGAAAGGGGAACAATGAAAACGTGCGAGTGTGTCAATTCTTTGTCTTGAAGTTGAAACTGGGACGTTGTTGCCCTGAAAAGAAGTTGAAATTGGCACATTGTTGCCTCGACTAAAGGGTTTAACGAGCGTTAACCACTCCTGGTCATCTGACCGAAGCCCTAAGGCACTATGTCTGCAACAGCCAGATTCCCAGGCCAGGTTCCCTCGACAAACAATTTGCTCTAACAATTATCCTTCTAACCAAACCCCGTGGTAATCTCAAGGGCAACTATTACATGACGTCATGCACACTTCTTTTTCACACGGTACGCATCGCATCGGAAAGACTGGGGGTGGGGGGGGGGAGTGAGCTGTTACCATTAAGCATACGATTACGCATTGACTGAACCTAAAAGAGAATTTCTGGGGGGTGTTTGCTATTAATTCAAATAACCATCCACATTCAACTACGTATAGTAAAGAGGAGGAAGGGAAGGAAACCAAGAGGAGAGGGAGAGGACGGGATAAAAGGAGGGGAGAGGGGAGGGAGAGGATTAGCGGAAAGGGGGAGTGTTACACAAACAAAAATCGACTGTTGCAGTGAACGATCAGGCAGAACCGAGCAAGTACTGGGAAATAACCACGTGTCAAACAAATCCCCGGGCAAAGCCCGGTACGATGCTAGTACATTATAAATTACCACACGGATAAAGAACAAAGTGCAACAGTAAGTTTAAACATTGTTGTAACATTGTTGTCATTTTCCACTATTTCCAAAATTTGCTATTCTCGCTCAAAGAACAGCTTCTGGCAATGATCAGACGACGGTAGAATAAATAGCTG